>JAMKCH010019559.1:0-22293 GCA_023653785.1 Ophioderma brevispina
TTCTACCGGTGTAGCACGCTAAACGGTGGATACGACTAATCGGAAAGTTACACAAATCGTGAATATGCCAAATGCGCCAGGGACGCGAAGTACCCTTAAAACATAGTCTTGACGTCACCTAAAAATTCGACAAAGACACACAAAGACCTAGAAGGAGGAAAACGTAGTCAATGAATGCATTTATTTTAATAACTATTATATTGGTCACAATAAAGGAATGTATTATCTACTGCCAGCGGTCTAGGTAGTCACGGCATGGGAAAAGACACACAAAACATAGTAGCAAATACAATGAATGTATGAAATTTTTATACTTTAGTCTATGAGGCAAACAAGAAATGGACAAAGACACACAAGGACCTAGTAGGAAAACTTTGCAAATCAGTGCATTTTGTAATCTGGTCTATGAGTCACACAAGTAATGGACAAAGACACACAAGGAACTAGTAGAAAAACTTAAACAATCGATGCATTTATTGTAAAACCTAGTGTATGAGTCACACAAGTAATTGTATTAAGACACACAAGGACCCAGTAGAAAAGAGAAAAACATCGTCAATGAATGCATTTACTTTTTGTAACCTAGTCTAGGAGTCACACAAGTAATGTATTAAGACACACTAAGACCTAGGAGCAAACTTAGCTGATGAATGCATTTACTTCATATCCTAGTCACATAAGAAAAGGACAAAGACACACAAGGACCTAGTAGGAAAACTTTGCAAATCAGTGCATTTTGTAATCTGGTCTATGAGTCACACAAGTAATGGACAAAGACACACAAGGAACTAGTAGAAAAACTTAAACAATCGATGCATTTATTGTAAAACCTAGTGTATGAGTCACACAAGTAATTGTATTAAGACACACAAGGACCCAGTAGAAAAGAGAAAAACATCGTCAATGAATGCATTTACTTTTTGTAACCTAGTCTAGGAGTCACACAAGTAATGTATTAAGACACACTAAGACCTAGGAGCAAACTTAGCTGATGAATGCATTTACTTCATATCCTAGTCACATAAGAAAAGGACAAAGACACACAAGGACCTAGTAGGAAAAAATTGTCATGATTGCATTTATTTTTAGAACTGTAGTCCATGAGTCGCACAAGAAATGGACAAAGACACACAAGGACACAAGCTTCATCAATGAATGCATATATTTTATAACCTAGTCTAGGAGTCTCACAAGAAATGGACAAAGACACAAAAGAACCTTGTAGGAAGACTTAGCCAATCAATGCGTTTATTTTTATAATTGTAGTCTATGAGTCACACAAGTAATGTATTAAGACACACCGGACCAGTAGGAACTTGTCATTTATTGCATTTTTTTATTTCTATAACCAACATAGTCAATGAGTCACACATAAATGGACAAAGACACACAAGAACCCTCGTAGAAACCTAGCCAAGCCGTTCATTTAGTTTTATAACCTACTGTAGTCTATGAGACAAGAAAGGGCAAAGACCACAGGACCTAGTAGGAAAACTTAGCCAAATGCCGTAATTTTTATAACACGAGTCTTGAGTCACACAATTTGTATTAAGACCCCATGGACCTTGTATAAAAACTTTCATCCGAGAATGCTTTAGGCTATTGCGGTCACAATAGTCATGTAGTAACACACAAGATCTAAACTAGTTTGGGGGCCACCCAGTCAATTGAGAGTGACCATAAAGTTGAAACCCGACGCTTCCTCTGTGCCTGCGTGCTGTTGCAAGTGTGTCCACATAGACACCTTGTGAGTGTATAGCTATTTACGCTCATCAATCTTAATGCACCCAGACCAAATGCACAGAAGCATGTGACCACTGCCAATGAAGGGTGAAATTTAGTTTAGTAGGAAAACTTTGCCATCAATACCGGTTATGTTATAATGTAGTCTATCGTCACACAAGTAATGTATTAAGACACACAGAACCTAGTGAAAAGCTTTGTCAATGAAGCATTTACTTTATAACCTGGTCTTGGAGTCATAAAAGTAATGGAAAAAGACGCACAAGAACCTTGTTGGAAAACATAGCCAATCAATGCATTTATTTTTTACAACTGTAGTCTATGAGTGTCACACAGAAAGGGACAAGCACACACGGACCCCTAGAAGGAAAGCTTCATCAAATGAATTCTTCTATTTCACAGCATTATTACATTATGGAAATGTCCAACTAGTGCAATTTTTTGTGTTCAAAAAAGCCTCGAGACACCCCCCTAATGCCACATAAAATTTGGTACGCCCGTGCCTGGTAGCAGTCCCACGATGGCATCGGTACCCACTCACTACCCTGGCCCCACAATTCCTTTTTGTGGTCTTCAGTCAGGGCGCCATGTTGAATTTTTTACGGGCTAATTTTATACCATAATTTTTCCCCATTATCGCCGATTTATGAGGCATATAGTATACAATATCATATCTCATCTGGATTAAGTTTAGTATGACTTCTGATCATCGGAGATTCGGAGGATGCCGCGCCGATGCTGTTATTGTTGAGATTTTGTTTTTTCACGACAAGATCGGAATTCTGTTGCTGTTCCATAAGTATCCTATATTATGTATTAATCCCTTCACATGGTCCCCGCGGGCCTCAGGCCGTTTTTCGCGTTGCTCGTACTGTGGAATTAAGTGGTTCTTATTTCCGTGGCCAGGTTTAGCTCCCCCCATATGTAAGTCCACAATTTGACAGCCAGGGCATGTTGGGGACATTCCCCCTGGCTCGTGGTCTGCTCCCTTGCATTATATTGGCTTGTTCGCCCATTTTTTGTTTTTACCTTGTTGATAGCCTCGCTGTGCAACCATGTCATCTGTGTTTTTTTCAGTGTACTGCCAGCTCATAAGCCGATGGATCTCTAAATTCTTAAGATTTGGGGGGGGGGGTGCCTCTGTGCCTTCTGTCTTGTCTCGTCTGTCCTCTCTCCTTGGCCTTTACCCTGTTCTCCTTTTGGAACTCCAGGTTCTCGGTTTAGCTAAGGGGGGGGGGGGGGGGGGGACCGCTTTTATGCACTGTTACAAGTATTCTTCTTTTTGATGTTACAGAAGAATGTCAAGCAAAGCCTCAGAATCAACCCGAAGATGTGTTGGATGTAATGAGTTCCTTCAAGACGAGACAAGGACCCACATGAACTGTGGGTGCAGTGGCCGTATTCGTTCGAGTGAAATACCTGTTCTATCACAAAAGAGTGGTCTGATGTGAATCTCAGATATTTGGATGAGTAGATGTGTAATATGGTAAGAAATACAAGAGAACAGTTCCATCTCGTCCAGGGCATCTCCCTCCGTGTCTTCGACTGTTGAAGGTTCAACCTCATTCACTACCAGACACTGTCATACCAATCAAGTTCTACCCTACCTTTGATTCAAGTCTCCAGGCGATATTAAGTACCGTGGCTGCCGAGGCTATCACGCAGTTCTAGGCAAGTTCGCCAAGCCGCCTCCAACTTCTTTTTGAAGATAAGGGCCATTGATTGATGAGAATCCAACTGATTAAGGATTATTCGATTGGGCTTGTCAAAATCCACTCCTTCCATTCATAGAGAATTGGAAGATTTTCGATGTTGCCGTTTATATTACACGGGTCATGAGATATTCTATAGACGAAAGATGAGCCTTGTATGTGATGTGGAAGTTAGATATTCTTTCTACGAGGGCCAGAGCGTGGGAAGGTAGAAGTTATTGACGGCGGAAGTGTATTATGAAGAAGGGAAAATTCTTACTCTACCTCTTTTCCAAGAGTACGGTTGTTTCCGGGTTGCCGTCCGTCCGTCTAGTCGCTCGTCGGGCCGTCTCCCTGATACTCTGATGCCATCCTTCGCCTTCTTCCGTCGATCATCCGTCCGACCGTGGCCGACCTACTCCCGGCGCTCCTACTCCTTCTCCCTACCCGACAAATCACCTCCAGCCAGTCGTGTGCTTCCAAAAAGAGTTCCTCTTCCGTACACTCTTCTTCCTAGTATCCAGTAAGGAGAAGGTCCCGTGTGCTGTATCTTCTATACGCCGCGTCGTCTTCTTGAGGTCGCAGTCCAGTGCGTAAGACTTCCAGAGTTTTCACCATACGATGCGATCAAGGAAAGATGTGGATTGTTCCTGTGTAGCGGACATTGTGTAAGAAGTCTCATCGCAGATATCAGTCTCTAGTCGCCATTCCTCCGAACGAGATAGCTCTACGGATAAGTACTTTCTCCTCTCCACCTAAAGTCTCACCAAGTACAAGAGAAGCAGCAAGATTCCACTCCTTCATGATTAATTAAAGTCTAAGGATCTCCTGTCGGATAGTTTCTTCCCGTCGGGGATCCAAGTACTATGATCGTAAAGATATTTCTGGATCAAAACATAGTGATGACTTATCATCTTATAAGTCCAAAAGATCTAGATCTGGTTATGATGATAAGGAGGCATAATACTTCTCCGCACGCCCTGAACCTAGACGAGGCGTTATTTCCGACAACGGTTACATTGCCTCTATAGTGATTCTTCTAGCAAGAGATCTAAGTTGGATGACAAGGAGGTTATTCTTATGTCGAAGACGTTTAAAGATGTTGTTACTCTACCGATAGAGTTAAGAAATCATTGTTTCCTGGATAAGGATACATTATGTCTGCTCCTCAATATTATATTCGAAACATAAAGGTGTAGTGATTGACGTTAAGGATAAGGAACCACCTAGTCCATGAGTTTCCGGAAGTGGTTCACACTTCTTATGGTTTCTTTAAATATGTGCACTCACCAGAACAATGAGCCGTACCAGGGTTCAGATCCTTCTCGTAATACAGTTCAAGTTGTTAGATCCGATATGTTTAAGACTGCCTAACTACTCAACCAATCTTGGCTGATGCACTTACTCCACTCCTTGACATTCTCGTCAGTCACTTCCAGTCAAGAGGCGCCCTGGTGTAAAGTTTGGGTTCGTTCGTTCGTGTCCACAAGTCATTCGTACTGGCTTGTGGGGTGGTGATCATGATATTTTTCAACTGTATAAGCTGATCCGGGGCCGCGTGTTATCTATGATACAGACGCGCCTAACAGGCCCGCGTTTTTTGAAGCTGGGGTGGATTGGGAACAGTCAGGGGTTACACACTACTCTTATTCGACCTGACTGCGATGTACAGGTACAGTTGTGACACAATACACTACTTATCACACCCGGGACCGACGCTTAACGTCCCCTCCGAAGGACGGAAAAAAATGTTTGCTGCAGTGATTCATTGGCCCAAGTTCCAAGTGAACCATGGAGAAGATCGGTATGCTTCTGTATTTAATCAATAGCTGGTAGACAGATCAAATCCAAATTGAGCACCCGATGAATCCCAGCAATGACCCCACCGGGAGTCGAACCCGTGCATTTTTGGTTTGGATATTTTGTGCCATGGGCAAGCACCCTAACCACTAAGACCACCACGCGCCCACAAAGTTTGGGTTAAGATTCGATTTGATTGAGGATACAAACTAAGAGAGATTTTCCAGATTTATGGAGCTCCTCCTCTGATGTTGACTCTTTCTTGACGGAGAATTTTGAAGATCTACAGTCCTATCTCTTTATGATGCTTCGCCTTTCTTGTTGGCTGTTTTTGATACTTAGAGGTTTGAAATGGATTCTAACTCTACACCTCAAATACGAACCTTCGTACGCTTGATTAGCTTCTAAACTCACAAGACACGTAGTGAAGCCCCTCATTCCTGTTACTGCCAATTTAGAACAGACTATTTATAAAGTTCAGATTCTATAAGGACCGATTATCAGAATAAGACTCCCCTTCTCAGATGATTCCTATCTTTCCTTGTGGTAAAAATTAAGAGTTCTTTTAAGTTCCTTTGGTTCCCAGACCATGCTTGGAGACAGCTGAAGTCTGATGAGAAGACAGTATGTAATGTAAGCTGAGACATTCCACCCGCCGGTGTCGGGAACGACTCTAACTAAGAACATAAGGTCCTACCCGTTCATAGGGTATTCTTGAAATGAGGGCAGGATGCTGATCTCTGCCATTTGGAACAATTGCCCATTAGGGTAGATAACATCGAATCTAGCCTTATTGTCTCTAAGTCATCTTATGAATGGGATTTGTTGGCGTCCTATGTGAGCTGTCTCACAATCTATTGATAGATGCCTTTTACTATAAGACCTTCATCACGTTACGGCGGAGCTTTTTATCTAGATTGCTTATCAACTAGTGGCGCTTCTCAGAAGACAGAACGCTGTTGATGCCCTTGACTTTTGGCGCCTAATTTTCTCCTTACTGTATCAAAAAGAGAAAGGATCTTTTTGGAGGACAGTGGCCTAGCTTAGCTTCTCTAGAAGAAGAACGTGTGTAAAGGCTGCTGATCAAGCTGCCTAGTAATCTACCAGTAATCAGTCTAGAGGTTCCTCCAAAACAACCGTCCAGGCCCGGGCGTCCAGGTACAGTCCTTATGATTATGGATACCGCAGAAGGTCTTCCCCTCTAACTACACTCCTACCAACAGATGAAATAAGTTCATTTTGGAAGTCGAGTTACGATTTTAAAGACAGAATCCAACTATAAAGGCTCCAGACAGTATTGGAGTTATTCCTCCTACTCTCCAGACTTAGAGGCACCAGACGTGGCGCGAATAGGGAAGGAACCTACTATTGACTCTTATATCCTATGACGCTAGTGGCAGGGCGTCTAAAGTTCTTCCTTCCGACGTGGCGGGTCGATAACCCCTCGATCAATGGGGTCTACAGACTTTTTCAAAGGTTAACCATCTGTGTTTCCCGGCCTCCTTCCGTCAGTCGCCGATGAAAGTCGGATTTTGTACTACGCCTATGCGAAAGAGACATCAAGGCTATGAGTCTAATGATAAGTGAGGTGTTGTTAAGGAAAATGCATTTATTCCGCTACAGGGCAATGGAAAGTGTTTTTAATCAAATCTTCTTTTCTGACTCCAAGAAATCCAGATCTCATACCAATTATGGATCTTGTACTCTCAACTCAAAACACCCCTCAGGTCAGTTTATTTCGTCGTCCGAGAAACTCGGGTTGGGAAACCCTCTCGCCACATCGTAAGATTGAATAGGGCTGTTCGGCGTAACACTGGACTTTGAAAAGGTCTATCTCCAACGGTGCAAATTTTTTCAACTTCATTATGGCTTCACGTCCGGTCGACAATCGGTCCTTCTAGTTTTCTTGTTTATACATGGCATTTCTACAATACACTACGTACGATTACAAGATCGCCAAATAGATCCTAAATATCTAGAAGGAAGAAATTCATTTCTTCGTCACTTCTTATTTGGTTGATAGTTGCTCCAGCACTCAGGTCTTTAATAGACATTCAGCTTTGTATAAGACGTAGGATATGTTCATCATCATAAACTTAAAGAATCCAGGCCGTCACGACAATCCTCCGTCAGTAACCTTTGAGCCAGAAAACAGTAAAGCAGCTCAGTTGGTTGCTGTAACGGCCAACATTTACGAATCCCACGTTAAGTGGTAATATTGGCTGACGCGTTAAGTTAGACAGAGATGCACGCATGATGTCCCACAAATGTGGAGTGTGGCCAAAAGTTTTTGTAGAATAGAATCAGCCAGTGATAGTTTAACAGATCCAACCGTGGAGTAGCATCTTGACAGCCGAAATTGTCATTGAAAACTAGTTTTTCAGTCCATGTTTTCTGTGATTTTCATACTAACTTGAAGGTCCCAATTTAGTGGCTGGTGGACATGAAAGCCTGTTGAGAGACTGCTCCTCTTTCTATGGGACATTATGATTGCTTATTATTTTATATAGCAACTTAATTTTAGGTCCTGAAAGTTGCAGCCCATCAAGTTATGCATATGTTGCTGTAATATGTATCCGTAGCCCTTTTTTTGACCACGGCAGTTGACTTCTAAGGTTGGTCAGCATGTCAGAAGTTTATCCAGATTGATTCCAGGTAAGCAAAATCGTGCTTTTGACGTCCAGACTAAGAGTGTCTCGACTCTTCAAGATTTGTACAAGTACAGGATCCCTGCAAACTGCAAGTCTGTGTCGTTAGTCTATGCCGTCAAGATAGTAACCTATCAAGTGCACTTCCAAACCCTGCATTTTGGGGCTCCACCAAAGTGTGTTTGCGGTATAACACTGAAACCAGAAACTTGACTGTATGGCCTCTCTCAAGCTCACCTCAAACACTATCTTGGGCTTTTCAGAAGTACTCACCCATGGCAACAGGCTCATACACTAGAGAATCAACTACCATTATCTACTGTAGTAGACTTCGATGTCCTACACCTGTGCGAGAAGCCTTTGTTATACTTTCAGCTTCTGTAGAGATGTGGCCAACTACCTGACAGTCATATATTTCAACACAACCTTCTACCTACTCTACTCTACTGTAGAGGTGGGCTATAGAAGGGCCATGTTTTCAGTTCACTCGAACACAGGCTCAATTTTGATGACTTTAATCACCCGATCACACGTTCGAGAAAAATGAAAAAAGTGCGAAACCAGGTGCCCCCGTCGAAAATCACCAAATGGCCCGCCAAATTGTCAAAATTTGTTTTTGACCAAACTCCAATGTATTTTTTGTTCAATACTTATTTTGGTGGCAATACCCCATGTTGTGGGGTATGAGGGAATCATGCGATGGCAACTTTACAAAAAATCTCACCAGCCTTTCGTTTTCTTTAAAATGCCGTTTTTGCCTAAAATCGAGCTCTGAGGGCGCTTTCCCCATAAAATATGTATCCTTTGATAATGGCGATGTTTAATATTAAACAAATTGAAGAGAATTTTATTTAATGAACACAAAAAAAAAAGCTGAAATTTGACTTCGCGTGGTGTTTTGCCGGTTTTAAAACTGTAGGTTTTTAATGTCATAAAAATGCCCTCCATTGAACCCCACATGTAAGAAAGTTTGTTGACCCCTGTATATTCCAATGATAGTGTTTTTTGTCAAATTTTAAATTGATGCTGCAGAAAATGGTAAATGTTACACAGCTCTAATCTTTTAGAAAATCATGAATCAACACATTCTGATGATGGCCCACCATTACAATTTAAAACGTTGTTGATATGTACTTTGTAGAAGCGCCCCTCGCAGATTCAATTTTTATAAGCTAAAACTGCCATATCGAGAAACAAACTCGTGGTGAGGTATAAGTTGCATGGAATGATTCCTTGCAGGCCTAAAAAATATGGGTTTGCCACAAAAATGAAGGTGATTAACAAAACCTATCAAGTTATGGTCAAAATGTGATTTTTGGCCAATATGGCAGCCCTTTTGGATTTTTCGCATGGGGCACCCTTGTTTTCGCGCACTTTTTAATTTTTTTTTCTTTGAAAATGGGATTAGCATCATAAAGTCCATCATTCTAGCCTGTGTTCGAATTGATCTGAAACTATGAACCAAATATTACCCTCTATAGCCCACCTCATACTATAGTAACTACTGTCTCTGTCAGCCATTTCCAAACCACTCAAGATAAACAGACATCTACGATTTCCATTCTGTTTTAATACGGAATGTTGAATGAACTCCCACTGGAAGAAGACTTAGTCCATCTTGGGATCTTCCGTTTATTTGTTGCTGATGAACCCTTCAGCCGTTGGATAAAGCTTCCCTTCCAAGAGCTTGTTTATGGCCAAAACACAGACATGACAGGTCATTAACTTATTTGGCACCTATCCTCTATTTCTTTCCAGAGCTTCAAGGGTTACAGGAGTTTCCGACGACTCACGATGGTAACCAGTTAGAGACACTCAGACACTTCTTCCACCGTTAGCTGCTTCTTTTCGAAAATCTGAATACTCTTCGTTTTCTTCTGTACCTCCTTTTTCTACAACAACAAACCTGCAGCAAACAGCAAAGTTTATATGCTGGCACTTCCCTCATCTCTGACACTTTGAAAGTGAAAGCCTCGTCACTGGTCAGTAACATCGCCTTTAGGAGTAAACTTGAGTGAAATTATGGAGGGCAGCAGTGGAGGAAGCCGCAGCATTCTAAAACGTTTTATGAAGGCGTCCTACATTTATACAACGTGGTCAAGACCATCCTGTCAACCAAGTAGTCAAGTATAGGAAGGATGCTATTACGAATCATTACCATTATGCTCATAAGGACGGTTCAGTTTATGTATACAGTAATGTGCCTTAACAGATGTGGCTATTATATATATGCGCCTCGGCTATCTTGTGAGATATGTATTGGCTGTACATTTGGGGCAAAATTATTTCAGCTTCTCATAAAATTTCATATGGCGAGAAAACCCCGCCGCATCTGGAGACTACTGGCCTCCACTTTCCTCCACCTAGTGACCTGTGTGGCAGTCATGCACTTGTTGGATCATTTCGTAATGTATATAATGTGTGAAAGAGAATATACTCACTAGCAATTTTGTGAGACTCTGTCTATTTACATATCACGTATACTTACGAATGATCCAACTATTAACCCTCATCCAGGCCTTCTTCCCCGCAAGTGGAGCCTTGGGGAAGGGTATAACAAAAATGAGCAACAGAATTGTGGTTGGCCGTGAGATAGTGATGGCGTACCGATGCCATCGGTGGGACTATCCCAGGCATAGGGCGTACCAAAATTTTTTAATGTGGCATTAGGGGTGTCTCAATGCTTTTTTGAACACCAAAAATGCACTATTGTTGATCTTGTAGGAAAACTTAAACAAAATCATGCATTTTTTTTTATAAGTGAGTCTGTGAGTCACACAAGTAATGTTTAACACACACGACCAAATATTAGGAAAACCTTTCAATTCCCTGCATTTATTTTTTTAACCTACTGTAACGTTGATGAGGCCCACAAAATGGACAAAGACACATCAAGGACCCGAGTAGAAAACTAAGCCAGCTATAATCATTATTTATTTTTATAACCTTACTGTGTCCAAAATATGAGACACACCCAAGGACCTAGTTTTGTAAAAAAAATATGCCTTTAATTTTTAGAACTAGCGATAGTCACAGGTATTAACACCCAATGACCTAGTAAGAAAAAAAACTTTATCAAAGAGCATTTATCATAACCTATCTATTTGCATCACGTAAGCTAATTAAGACACACATATTTTTCAGTCACCCTTCAATTGGGAAGTGACATCAGTGAACAGCCGCGCTTTCCTCGTGCATGCTTGCAAGGCGTGGCACATAGACACCTTGTTGAGTGTAGAGCTATGTACGCTCATGCAAACATCTTAATGCTCCAGACGCAATGCACAATGCCATGTGACCACTGCCATTGAAGGTGAAATTTAGTTTAGTAGTACAACTTGCCAATCAATTATTTTATGTTGTATACTTAGTCTGAGTCACACAAGTAATTATTAAGACACACAGACACTGGTAGAAAAATCTTTTGTCAAGGAATGATTTACTTATACTTGGGCTAGAACCCAGTAGGATTTAGCCCACTCAAGAATCAACTTTTATAACCTATTCTATGAGTCAGCACAAGTAATAATATAAGAACACACAAATACCTCGTACGAAAACGTTGTCCCATCAATGCATAATATCAACATAGTATATCACATATCAACTTTTAACCAGTCTATGAGTCGAGTCACAACAAATAAGTATTAAGGCAGCAACAAGACGTTAGAAAAACCTTAGCCAATCAATGGCATTTATTTTTTATACTATATACGGTATATGCAGTCTATGACCATAGCAAAATATAGCAGTGTTCCAGGAACTCACCAGAAGGTCTCTGGGAGGCCTCCTGCTTTTTTTTGTCACATGTAAATTAGGTACCTCTTGGAGATCTCCACTAACATTGCTGGTCACTATAGCTCCAATAACTCACCAAGAACAGCTTTGGTTCTTGGGGATCTGCTCTGGAGAACTCCATAACTTTACTGGATATTTCAGTCATCAAGATTCTTGGGGATCAGCCAGGAGATTCCATTAAAGGTACTATCAGTGATTTGCTAAATCACAGAAAATTGAAAACATCCTCAAAATTAGATTTTGGCATGTCTGTGACAAGTAAAGGTACCCTACCATACCACCCTAGAAAACAAATTGATAAGCCAAAGCAAGCTAAGAAGTACAAAATCGGATATTTTAGTAATTAGTGTCTCGAACGGACACTCCTACAACACGTAATTGATGGGAGTCATATCTTTTGAACACTGCGAGCCGTTTTTCTTCCTTTTCTGTCGATTTTTTTTTTTTTTTTTTTTTTTTAATGTTTTATTATTTTAACTTTCACTTTTAAGCTATTTCTGCAAATTTAAAATATTTTGTCTCATCCGGATGAATCACTGATAGTGTCTTTAATTTATTGTAGCTTCCTGGATACCTAATTTGCATGTGAGTCACACAATATACAAAGACACACAAGACTAGTAGAAAACTTAACCAATCATGCATTTATTGTAAAACCTAGTGCTGAGTCACACAGTAATTGTATTCAGACACCACAAGGACCCAGTAGAAAAAGAGAAACAACGTCCAATTATTTTTAACTTTATGTAACCTAGCGAGGAGTCCACAAGTAATGTATTAATACACACTAAGACCTAGGAGCAAACTTAGCTGAGGAATTGCATTTACTTTATATCCTTGTCACATAAGAAAGGACATGCAAGAAAGACACACAAGGAACCTAGTAGGAGAAGCTAGCTAATCAAATAAATTTAATTTTTATACCTACCATAGTTCTATGAGTAACCAAGACATGGACAAAGACATAACAGGACCTAGTAAGAAAAACTTGGCCAAGCATTATTTGTATAACCTACCGTAGTCTTATGAGCACACTAGACTGGGCAAAGAACACCCAAGGACCTAGTAGGAAACTTAGCCAAATCAATACATTTATTGTTATCGTAGTCTATGATCACACCAGTAAGTATTAAGACCACAAGACCTAGTAGGAAAACTTTGTCACTGATCATTTACTTTGACAGGACCTGTGGAAACCTTTGTCAATGAATGCATTCCTTTATAACTTAGGCTAGAACCCAGTATGATTACCCAATCACGCCTCACTTTATAACTAGTCAATGATCACACAGTAATTTTAGCCCACAAAAGTACTAGTACAAACCTTGTCAATCAATGCATTTAATGTATAACCTAGTCTAGGAGTCACCCAAGAAATCGACAAAGACACACACGAACCCAGTAGAAAACTTAGCCATCACCAATCACTTTAACCTAGTCTATGAGTCGAGTCACACAATAATGTATTAAGGGTAGTGTCAACCTAGTGCTTTTGTTTTCACACAAATTTCGGATTTTTTCAAAACCATTTTAAACATCAACCCTGTGTCTAATCGTTACAACAAGGTTATCCCCTGTCAGCATCCTGACTTATTTTTTTTTGGGCCATTAAAAAACTATTTGGACCATTTCAGTCACAAAAACGCGCATGGTCCTTAACGGCGGTGAATTTAAGCATATTTTAACGCCGTCAGTCGCAAGGCGCAACATCGCGTCGCGCGGTGAATTTTACTGCGAATGAGCGTGCGCTTGTTTAAAATGAAATGTTACTTTTGCGCGAACGCATCTTGGAAAATAATATTTGAAAATGTCACAAAGCGCTACTTTAGACCAGATGAAATTGCAATTTCTTCTGATTTTCTGGAGTTTAAAGACAAAGGGTGTTTGATTTCAATAGTTCATAAAGATATATTTTCCCACTTGCACAACAGAGTCAATTTTGAAGTTCAAAATAAAGTTATTTGAGAAGAGACAGTTTGAAAATGGCGTGAAAAGTCCCTTTTTTTATTTTTTAACTAAAACACAGATTTTCTCAATGTTTCAAATTTGTTGCAAAATTTTGGCAAATTTTTCAGACACGATACTAGCATCGTCTTCTCTAGGGACGGTTGTCTTTCAATTTTTTTTCATTTTTTTCGATTTCTACTAAAGATATTCTCCCAATTAATATACTCAAATTTGGAAAAGAAGCATGTAAAAATCACACTTTTTTGACTTTTCCTTATATTTCGAAAAGTAAGCTCTATTTTAAGAAAATTGAAAAAAAACCGTCCCTAGACCTTGGTCTTTGTTTATAAAAAATAACATAAGAATCATGAAAATTCAAATTGTTTTTGTTATGCTGTCGAAAAATTTGGGGCAAAAATCAATGTTTTTTAGTATTTTTCCTTTTTTCCTCCAAATACGGCTGACAGTTTATACATTAATAATCTGATGCAACCATCGGGTTCTCATCCAATTTTTTTCTTTCTAGAATGTATACTTTACATACAATAATCAATATTTGCAAAGTTACAAACCAAAAAGATACACAAAATCTCAGGGTTGACATCGTCCTTAAGGCACAAGGACCATGTAGAAAAACCTTAGCCAATATGCATTATTTATTTTTTATTACCTATACTGTACATACATTTTATGATCGAGTCCACACAAGAAATGGACCATACACACAAGACCTATTACCAAACTTAGCCAATCAGTGCATTAAGTTTTCAGCACCTTTATTTATTAAACACACAAGGAACCTACTTGTAGTAGAAAAACGGTAGCCTTTCACTGTGGCATTTAACTTAACCTGTGAGTCACACAAGTAATGTATAAAAGACACACAAGCACCTTGTAGAAAAAAGGTTGTCAATGAAGGCATTTACTTTTTAACCTAGTCTAATGAGGTCACACAAGTAATAGACAAAGACACTCAAGGACCTAGTAGAAAAAGCTTACCCATCAATTGGCATTTTTTAAATAACCTACTGTAGTCTGCAAGTCACACCAGAAATAGACATGGACACACAATAAAATACACACAACACCTTGTAGAAAAAAGTTTCAATGAATGCATTTACTTTTTATATAACCTAGTCTATAGTCCCAAGTAATGGACAAGACACGCAAGGACCTAGTAGAAAAACTTACCCAATCAATTTGTGGGCATTTTTTAATACTACGTAGTCTGCAAGTCACACAATAAATAGACAGGGACAACACAAGGACTAGTATGAAAACTTTGCCATATGTTTATTTTTTATCGCCTACCTAATTATCACACAAGTTTATTAGAACACGGGTCAGGGGGTGGGAGGGACCTTGTGAAATTTGCCATTAATGCATATATGAGACTGTTATCAAATGAGCGGCAAGTCCGCCAGGAAAGAAATGAGATTAGCTTCTGCATGTTTAAGGCAATCCTATTACAAGAATTTGCGTTTACACAAATGTTTGTTAATATCATAGTCTTCTGGGGTCCACAGGCAATTGTAAATTTACTTTAAGATGCTGGCCTATTTGATTTCATTGTTCATTCCATGCCCACAATTCAGTGATTAGATGGTGCCCTTAATGTCTGGTGTTAGCAGTTGGATCTAAGCCGCAATTGCACACGCTACTGTAATGATATAATAATATGCCTTGTCTCCCACACGGGTCTCTCTTGCACTCTAAGAATCTTTGCTTGGCATACCTGTTCTGTTTATCTTGTGCAGGGCCGGGGGGGGGGGGGGAGAAAGGGTGAGGGGGGGGGAAAACAGGGGGGGGACAAGGGGGGGGGGGGAAAATATAAAAGAGGGGGGGGGGAAGGGTGAGCCCTGTATCCCATACAGTACTTCTAGTCGAAATACAGCAATAAAAGTTCACCGGGGGGGTTTAATGTCTGAGTTGAATCAGCATACACTCGCAGGTGCTTGCTGCTATTTTTTGAAACAAAAATTAATAAATGGCAATCATGTCCTACAGCTCCACACAGGATAATATGGCATGTTTTCAAATCTAAAATTATAGTGTTTCATTTTTTAAACGATGGAGTCTCCAGGTATGAACGGGCGATAATATGATGGTGATTCCAAAGCTGTATTTTTTACCTATCGAACAGCCGTCTGCTTCTGTTTTTTGTTTATTTTTGTCTTTTTGTACTTGGGGGGTAGGTTTGGCATATTTCTTTAATTTGTTTTTTTCAACTGTATGGGAGTATCCATTTGATCATTTACTTTTTGTAGTGGCGGTTTACCTCAAAAGCTGAGCTGTAATAATAATTGTTCTCTTTAACTGTGGTTCAGACGTGGGGTGTTGGTGAGTTAAAATCCAAAATACGTGGCTACTTGACTTACTCGTCAGACGTGACTTAACCTCGCTCCTATCACAACATACACTAACATGACTACTCATGGGTGAGTTTAAACCAGGGAAATAAGCAACCAGTCGAACGGCTTCAATAGTTACCATTTATTGACACTTGACCTTGGATTTGGTGGTTCGACTGTTTTCACATTAATCATGTTTTGATGGAGTCCCAAGTGTGTGAAAATATCGGATCCAAAACATGATAAAATGAACTCGCTATGATTTATAATATTGGGCTTGACTGTGTCTCGCCCAATAATTTTGCAACTTCAGCTCGACAGATAATTGGGCTTAACGATCCAATTTAATATACAAAGTGGTAAAAAAAAGAAAGAATAAAATATAATAATATAAAAGAACGAGAAAACACACTACATGCAGTGCTTACACAGTGGTCAGCATTCAATCTTTCTCGTAATATCTTTGATGTTGTTCAGAAGGATACATGTACCGAATCATTCCTCTCAATTTAAGATCTTTTAATTAGGGAAGAGTTTATAATTTACCTGGACACCTCTAAACTTACCCCATGGGTCATTGAAAGGAAAGTGGCATTTTTTCTCAATTTTTCTCAAGTCAGCGTGTACAAAATGATTAGTATGTCAAGTTTGAGCCCAATCCAAGCATGTTTGTTGATTTAACCTTTGACCCCTATAGTGTGGCCATGGGTTGGGGATGGGGTCAACTTGTTTTTGGCCTTGTGTTTTATAAATCCAAAGGATTATTCCTGATGAATTTGAGCTCAATGGAGCATGTTGTAACACTTTAACCTTTGGCCCAGAACTTATGGGGTTGAGACTCATATACCTCTACCATTGAATGTTACATCACTAGTTAGACAACTGGCTTAAACTGTCTTTTACCCGTTCATAGGCTAAAATTTCAGCCAAGTTTTGCTCAATTTAAGCATTTTCATTTTTAAAAATGGGGTGCCAGAATTCTGACCAATAAAATGACCTTTGAACCCTGAATATTGAACCTTGCAAAACCATCAGTCAAATGTCCAATTCACATGTGCAAGTGACGTCACCATGCATTTCCATAGCAAGATATGAATTTTTTCTAGTTTTTTAGACCTACTGGAAATACCCCTCAATGACCTATGACCCGTAATGCTGCGAGTGCCAATGGTATTACCTGACCATAGGTGATTCACATAACCACCATGTCACCTGTTTTTTTTGTAAAAAAAAAAAAAAAAGAAAAAGAGAACATTTTTTTTTAGCAAAATAATGTTTTGACCTCGTGTTCAAAGGTCACACAGCCCCCAAAAAAAGTCCAAGTCTACGGCGGTCCGGTATTGTACGTAATCATGTTTTTGTAAAATTGAAAAAAAGGTGCGTAAATTTACACCAGCGTTTGGAAAATTCTCCACGACTGGAAAATACGAAGGCATTGTGGGAAAAAGGGATGGGGCCCGTAGCGATTACGTGGTACCCGACAAAACGTTCAATTTCTTGCTAGGGTCTATAGGTTCAGACCCAATTACGAATACGATACATATTCAAAAAAAAACATATAGTAACGGACCCTCTGAATTGCCAAAAACATCCATAGAACCCCTTCGTTTTCCAAGATATTTGAGATTTGTTCATTTACACCCATTCTCTATGACGACTGATAACGTTAATCTCTTCACGCAGTACCAATTTAGATAATCTTTCGCAGTCTGTGACACAGACTACAACACGTGGGGAAATACTTACCGGACCGCCGTGTCAAAGTCATATGATAAGATTGGCGGGCCATTTCAGTCTCGCTAGTCAAGTCTAAATTGGTCACGCCTATAGTGGAAGGTAGAGCGTGTTGTCAGAAAGCAAAAACTTGTAGACACAGTAGAGTCAAGGAAATACAATAACTAAACTTTAAACAAACAGAATGCAACAATTAATGATGATCTATCACAATTATGGATGTAAGAGTCCAAATCTTCATATTTTTTTCATGGTGTTATACATCAACAGCAGCTACAAATACACTGCGAATTGCAATGTCTTGCAACAGGATTTCCCATTCTCATGCTACTGTCTGTTCATTAACTTATATTTCTGGTTTTTTTTAATTATTCAAAAAATACGCAAGTTCGAAAAAATCAACGTAAAGAAAGTTGTTTGGGTATCTTGACCGTAAGACGGTTTTACATGACAAAAGGAATGGGACCTTTTAAACTTCAAATCTATTTAAATCCTGGGTATTTTACCCTCGTTTTCAAAATGACGAATTAAGGTTTGGTACCATTAGTATTACGTTTTGTGAAGGTTCCATTGTCTCCTCTTTGTAGGTAGTACAAGGTTGTCGTCGGAGATATTATTCACGATCAATATTGTCCGCCACTGTAATAATGAATAATACCAACTTTGTTCAACAGGAGCAAATCCGAACCGTTGTTTGCAATGCAAACGAGATGATATCCAGGTGTCACAACGGCATTAATTTGAATGGACGACATTACAAGAGAGCTGTATGATTATTTTGCTCGTAAGCAAGTGAATAAAACAGAAGGACCTCTATGTTAAAAGTATCGTATTTCAACGATGCATTTATATGCCGCAGCTTTAATGCAACGCTCAAACCACCTGAAATCAAAAGATATAAACATGCTTTTTGAAGCGCCCCTAATTTGTGAATTGGTCTGCCATCAAAGTTTAAGAGTCAAAAGTCTTATTCACCTGAGACCGCATTTGTTGTCAATTGTCAATGAAAATCAGCATTAAATTGAATATAAAATCCAAATAGAAATAGTTTTTTAGGTCTGGAACCCAATGATCTTGTTGGGTCCAATGATGATAATAAAAACTGTTCTTTCGGATTTTTTCGAAAGCGTATATTTTTTGAAAATAGTTATAAAACCCGGACATCTAATTAATTGAACAGACAGTAGTTATAGACACATAAAAAATAGCCGTGCCATCACATCCAGAGGTAAAAGTGGTTGAGTTAAGTTTGGGGATAATAACTTGACCTTGTCGGAACAGCCAACATCTCGACATATATACCTGACCATCGTTTAACTCTCCCCCCCTAATTGGGTGAACAAGCCTGTTTTTATATTTGTATTATGATATGAATTTGCAGAACAAATTCAAAAAAGTTCCGCTGAGACCCATAAAGACAAATTAGAATTATAAGAATATTTTGCAGGTAGGCCTATTTTATATTTGTGACAAGTGGAACCTGTTCAAGCACTTAATACAAGATTTGCCCATCGAGGTGCCGGCCCTCTATGTAAATTTTTCAACAAAAAAAAATCTTATTTTTATTGAAAGGCATTGAGAATGATAATTTGTTTCATGAAAGCTAATGAGCTGTGTTATGGCAGGAATCTGCACATTACCACTTTTTACCGGATCCTGGTAAGCTCTTTACTGTTAGGTTTCAATTAGGCAGTTTTGGCCACATTACTTGAATACTGTCATAATATTCAAAATACATCAACATGAAAAAAAAACTAGGGCTTGCAAAGTGGTGCTATAATCATTTCATCATCAACGATTAAACAAGTGGAAAATATTGCTTGAAGACTATGGTGGAAAATATTGTGAAGGGCAGAGGCTCATGAAGCCGTATGGGGTTTTGTGTTTCAGTGGATTATCTCAAAAACTGAACAATTGCAGCAAGTAGTATACCCGGCTGGGTGTATGCAGGCAACAAGCATTTCTACATTACATGTATTCTGTCAAAAGTAATTTCCACATGGACACCAGTGGTAGTGCTCACAAATAATCATTTTTGACTTCTAAAAGTCACTCTGTTAAAATTCTGTGAACAATTTTGAAGGATGCTTTAATGCACGCAATAATTCCAACAATTCTTACATTTGTACTAAAAAAGTTAATGCTGTTGAGGTCCACCAATATACATGAACAGACACCTTTGCATGGGTCATTTTTTTATGTTTGTTTTATTTTTTAGTCTTTTGTTGGTTTTCTTTTTATTTCATTTGAACGAAGATTTCTTTCTTATTTTTCATGTGTTAGGTTTGCATCTTGTTTTGCCTGTGCTTTGGTCTTCTCTTATCTTCGTCTTTCTTGCTTGACTCTTGACGTTTTTAATACATACATGCATAGGCCCTACCTTCAGTATTATATTTTCATTATGAATGTTCACATTTTTGCATGCCTTGTTAGTAGTTGGTAGGCTTTTAGTGTAGGTCCATTTTTTGTTCAAAACAACAAATTCAACATCAGATTTAATAAGTTTTTTTAGTTTTTTATTTTAGGCTTTTATCAGATTCATATGTTTATTGGTTATTATCAAAGTGCATACTACATGCCATCTTTATTCTGTGTTGTCAATCTGTAAGCTAACACCACTTTATTTGATATCAAACAGTGCAGATAGAGGTGTATAAGTTAATGATGATTTAAAAAAATGAATCAGAATCAGCCACGCTTAGTCGCGTCTGTGGTAAACCCATTGGAGTCAATAATATTGTTGAAGGGTCCACACTCCCAGACTTAATGACTTTCAGATTTCCTGTCGAACTGAAGTACATATATGGTACCAGGAATTAAGAACCCGGGGGGTACGAACATTGATGTGGATGTGCATCTGGGCAGGGGGTGTAATGTCCCATAGATCTGAAGCGTTGATTTGAAATACTTCTCTCCCCTTCATGAAATTCCTTTTTCTCTGTACAATACGCCCAATAAGTGGATGTTTGTATTCCCTCCTCCCCTCCTCCGTTATTAATTTTTCATTTTGATTTCCTTTCCCTCCCTCCTGCCCCACATCCTTCCCTCCTTCCTGCTTCGACTGCCTCGCCCGCAGCTTCTTCTTTACCTTCTCTTTCATTCTTTTCTTTATCCTCTTATATCCCTTTTCCGTATCCTCATCCTCTCCTCCTACCCCTTATCACTTCTTCCCCTTTCCCTTCCTCTCCCCTCTTCCCCCTCTTCCGCTTCTCCATCTGTTTCTGTATCCTCTTCATATTCCCGTTCTGTCTTCAATTCAATTCATCCTTCCCCTTCATCACTTTCCTCCCCTTTTTGTTCCTTCAACTTTTTCCCCTCCTCCCTTTCCTCTTCCTCTCCCCCTATCTCTTTCCTACGTCTTCTGTTCCTTCACCTTCAGCCTCTTACACATCCTACTTCTCACTTCACCCTCTGTAGTAATTTTGTTTGGGTTGTTACTGTCTCTGCTCATACTCTTGAATTATTCTCATTGATCTTGTTGTTCTAAATGGGGCCTGATTTTGTTTTTGCATTTTCAGCTTTGTTTGTTGTTCTGTTCTGTTTGTTCAATTTTTAAAATTATTTTGGAGGAGGGCAGGGAAGTGTGGGAGAACTTAACTTTGGTGAGTAGTCCACACAGTGGAGGCATGTTCTAAATTTTGTGATCACCTTTTTTGTGCTAGCCCTAACCCGTCATACATGTTGATGGTGGGAGGAAGTGAAGAATATGAAGGGAGGGAGGAGACACGTACGTCCGTAAAAACATAATAAGTCTGATGGATTTGAGCTAGGATTTGGAAAAGGGGCAAACCCACGGAGGAAAATCGCAGCAATTCAAGGCCTTATAGAGGCCGTAAGTGTGTCGTCACAGTGGCCATCTTGGGGTTTATAAACAAACCATGATTAAATTACTAGGACATGATCCGACCACTGAACAAGTGTGTTAATCTGTGTAAAGAGACATTCAGAGCCGAAAGTCTTTTGGACGCGTCAAGACGTGAACATCAAGTGAATGACGATACTGGTACGAATGTATTGTTAGAGTTAGGTAAACAAAACTAGAATGACGGCCTACTATAAAAGTCTGCAACAATGACATCAGAGCCTATAATGTTACATGGGTCCTTTATTCAGGGATTCTTGTGGTATTTAGGAGATTGCCTATAGGGAATAAGGTTAAGCCCGTGATCATCTCAACATCATTGTATGAACTATTGCTTCATATTGGGTCAAGGTCAATCATGGGCTGACAGGGGACAAGGGGAATGGTTTATGTTTTGTGTTAATGGACACTGTACAACTCATTGTAAGAGGCCAATGCCCTGGCATACCAAAATGGTCTTTTATAAATCACCTCATTTGACATATGTTATGAAACAGTTTAGGGTAATAGCCTAGAAAGGTAATCTAGAAAGAAAAAAACTTTTAAAATATCAACAAGTCAATAACAAGACTGTACATGTTCCGCCAAACCTATGTTTGACTTCGACAAGAGAAGTTAAGGTTGTTAAGAATTTCTGAAAAATCATAACTGAAATCACTGACAACCGTTCAGCATGGTAACATTTCAACCAATTTCTGCAAGTATGTGTGTTATATTAA
>JAMKCH010019560.1:0-22515 GCA_023653785.1 Ophioderma brevispina
TGTAATTATATGTAATTTTGTTTTGGACATACCAAATTCTTGAACCAAATCAAGTAAAGATCATTAAAACTGTTTATTATATATAATCTAGATCATTTGTGCACAAGGCTCATTTATTTGTGTTTGAAAGGTATTTCTGACCTTAGACGTCTACGAGACGTCATAACAGTAGTCAAGAAATTAATTAAAACCATAAAAAATACTTTTTTAAAAATGTGATTATAAATTTCTTCATTATAGGTTCCAAGATGGCTTTCGCTATTCTAAGATGACTATAATTGAATCAAGTACTGCAATGTTTGGGTATATCCCTGTAAGTCAATCAGGTCAATGTACACATCATTAGGTAATCAGAGGAATCGATACATGTAAGATGCCATCCAAGATGGGTATCCATATGGCTGGAAATGGCACTTACTAAGCGGCGAAAAATCCGATCACTAATAGTCTAGATATATATGTTTCTTTGTTTTTTGGTAGGTTTTGAGCATCCATTGGCATCCACATTGGGATATTTGATGAATAACGACTCAATGACACTTAAGATAGCCTTACTGGGATTTTTCCAACTAAAACAACAAAACATAATGTTTAGCCTACGTCGTGAATGAATTATTGACCTTTACTGATTGACATTTGCAGATATATTGAACGCCATCTAGAATATCATCTTGCAGATATCAATCACTTTGATTTATATGTATGATATTTAAATTGCTCTGAATCAGTTATACTGATATACACAAACATGGCAGCTCTTGGCTATATTTAGTAATGAATTTTGCCATTTTGGAGCCATCTTGAATGGTTTATTGATTTGATTGATTATAAAATTGTTGAAAGCTATTCATAATGGTTTCAATTAATATTCTGATTGCTAAAGCATTGAAATATATACCAAGTTACCATTCTACGGCCAAAGGTAGATATCAGATGCTTTGTTGTATTGGCGGCCATATTGAATCTCTTAATTAGGTGGTTAACGAATCATATTTTAATTGGTCACAATGGGTGTTTTGACTGGACAGGCAAAAAATACAACGTTTGAGTAATTTACTATATGAGTTTTTAGTATTTTGGTGGCCATTTTGAATGTTTGCGTTTCTTCCAAAATGCTCAAGGTTTTTCGTCTGGCATCGGATTCAGATTCAGCAGGAAAAACTGGTCCAGAAACCGTCGAAAAACATTATATATACTAGGCGATTACCCGGGTTTCGCGGTTCTCGGGTTTCGCGGTTCCTTTGACCCTGAATGACCCCTAATGACCTTGTCGTGACCTTTAAAATTGTTGGCATCCACATTCGACCCCGCACTCCAAGTTTCATACCTTGAATGACCCCTGATGACCTTTGCTCCACTAACCAATACAAACTCGGACTTCGAAAGGTCAATAGGCACCCACCCACCAGCCCCAACCTCCAAGTTTCATGTCAATACACCAACATTTACTCCATTTGACCTCCTTTGATCTTGAATGACCCCTAATGACCTTGTCGTGACCGTTAACATTTTCGGCATCAACAATCGACCCCACCCTCCAAGTTTCATGTCCATACACCAACGTTTACCCCATTTGACCTTGAATGACCCCTGATGACCTTGTCGTGACCTTTAAAATTTTCGGCATCAACAATCGACCCCGCCCACCATGCAAGTTTCGTCTGGATACACGAAAGTTAACCCCTTTTGACCCCTGATGACCTTGTCATGCCTTTAAAATTTTTGGCGTCAAATATGTACCCCACCCTCCAAGTTTCATGTTCATACACCAACGTTTACCCTATTTGACCTCATTTGACCTTGAATGACCCCTGATGACATTTTTTATCCACTAACCAATACAACCTCAGTATTCGACGTCAAGAATCGACCCCACCCTCCAAGTTTCATGTCCATACACCAACGTTTACCCCATTTGACCTTGAATGACCCCTAATGACCTTTGATCCACTAACCAATACAAACTCGGTCTTCTGAAGGTCAAGGGGCACCCACCCACCAAGTTTCAGGGACGTGCCACCCTCGGTCTCCGAGAAAATAGACGCGGTCAGACAGACAGAAAATAGACGCGGTCCGTTTGACCTCTTTTGCCTTGAATGACCCACCGATGACCTTTGATCCACTAACCAATCAACTCGGTCTTCGAACGTTCAAGTGACACCCACCTGAGCACCAAGTTTCCAGGAAGTGCGAAAACCCTCGGTCTCCTAGACAAATATAGCTGTCCAGTTTGACCTCTTTTGACCTTGAATGAGCCCCGATGACCTTTGATCCACTAACCAATACAACTCGGTCTTCGGAAGGTCAAGGGGCACCCACCCACCAAGTTTCAGGAACGCGCGACCCTCGGTCTCCGCCACCAAGTTTCAGGAACGTGCAACCCTCGGTCTCCGAGCAAATAGGAGCGGTCCATTTGACCTCTTTTGACCTCGAATGACCCCGATGACCTTTGATCCACTAACCAATACAAACTCGGTCTTCGTTCGGTCAAGGGGCACCCACCCACCCACCAAGTGTCAGGACCGTGCGACCCTCGGTCTCCGAGAAAATAGACAGACACGGTCAGACACACAGATAGACAGACAGATAGACAGACAGACCACCGGTATTAATATATAGATGGTATAACAAGGTCACATGGTCTGTAGCCTGGACTAATCCACCCATGCAAGCCAGGGATATAACAGATTTTTAATCTGTTTTTCACCCATTGCAGTGGGGTTTGTGCATTTCGGTGTCAGGTGAACGATTGAATGCACAGCTGTATCAACATTATTTTATACTGTGGGTATTCAATTATACCGAATACTGTAAAAATATTGTAACATTATGTTATACTATGGGTTTTCAATTAATTATACTGAATACTGTAAACACTAAAATCTTACAGGAAAATCCTGGCAGCAATTCTGCCAACAAATCCCAGCTTTTTCAGGTTTCCATCCAAATATATCTGTATATATTTTACAGTTTAATGCATATGTTTTACAACAAACTGTAAATCTTACAGTAACGCGCCATAAAGCCTACTAAGTTAGGGTGTTCTTCAGTGCTTTTTTATTCTCTTTATATACACATTCACAATCTCTATGTTTTAAGTGTTTTGAATGAATTTACTTTTAGAGTAATTAATTCGCAGAATTGCTACAATTAAAATATTGCAAAAATTGACAATATTTTTACAGTGTGGCAAAATCGTCTCAGATACAGCTACATACGTTGTACTAACATCAACTTCGACCAGACCTTGCGCATTCATCAACATATCAAGAGGTTTATAAGTTGTCATACGGTGGTTTTTAGGTACAGCAACAGGCGGATGCAGATTGGTATGTTGGGAAGACTTTCATTTGGCATTTTTGTATGATTACCCAAAGTGAAAAACTATTATACCTACAAATTGGAATGTTATTTTTACTCAATATTTAGTACATGAAAAGAGCTCGGGATATACTATCATATGTAAAAAAAAACACAATTTCGACAAAATGTCGATTGGTGTCTTTGGAAGACTCGTGACGATATATCCTCAAAGCGAAGACTCCAAAATGACAGCATGCAAAGTCATATAAATCCAGGGGAAATATAATCCATGCGAACATTCTCAGTCCTGAAGATAACTTTGTCCAGCAGTTCAAGACCCCGGGTATTGTCCCTCGACGACACTAATATTCTACGGCACAATAATGCAAGAGTTACCACCAAAGGTCTGTATGTTACAAATGTTCACTTTTAGTACCAAACCTGGAATCCTTTTTGATTCCAAAAGATTAAGCTCTTTTGGCTTGAAAATGACAGCAGACAGTTCTTATTTTAAGCTCCTGTGGTATCCAAAATATAATAAATCTTGCCACTATATACTGCACAGATCTAACATTTTGGCAGATCAAAAATAGCTCTAACTACTATAGTAGATTTCAAAATAAGTGAGACCTCATTAAAAGTTTTAGGCCTGTCCATTCACTGTGAGAGGTAAGAGGTATTATTTTGATGGCCACAGGTAAAAAAGGTTATGGTACTCATACAATGTGTAGTAATGTAGCTAGTAAATAAATGTTGACCAAAAATAAATTATTTCACATCTTAAGATAGCTTGGATGTTTGAATTGAAGTATCAGGATGAAAACACCAGCAATTATTTCAATAAACGTTATTATTTGAACATAACTTACCTTTGACACTGCAAAATATCATTCCTTATCACAGTATTGGAGAAATAATGCATTTTTATATCAATGCACTCATAACACATCTAAGTTTTTATTTGGCATTCAAAAATGTGCCAACCTTGTATTAAGAGATTAGCGCAAAGCGGTCAACCATGGCATAAGTCATTCTATCATTAACAGACCATTGTAGAACTGAATGCATCAGATTCCAGTAAGCCAATTCTGTACAGGAACTTCGTACCATGGACACAATATGTTTTGTAATGGCAACAAGGCCTAGTCTCCGCATGGCCGGGGATTGAACCCCATATCAATACCATCCCTCTCGGATAATGCATGGAGTCTCACTAAATTTGAAATCTACTATAGCTACTGGCAAAGTTTTTAACCTGCCAACTCCTTATATAAAATATTTCCCAATACTTAAAATAGATATTACAACATCATCACGCATAAACATAGCCTAACACTGTCCAATTAGATCTCACATAAATGACACCGTCATGTATCATCTTACTTAAAGGCTGAATCAAAGATCTCGAAATATAATTATTAGGTGTAGTAATTAAAATAGTCATCTAGAACTAATAAATAGTCACCTAAAATGCTTAATTCCAAAATTAGAGACGAATCGGATTTTCCGTTTTCATGCAGTAAACATCTATGCATAGTATAACAGTGCCATAGGATACCGTGTATAACAAAAATTCCGGATCCGGAATTTTATAACAAAAGTTGTGATTTTCTATATGAAGCACTTTGATTTGAGCTTAGTTATTTTACACAATGATTAGTATATGGACAAGCATTATGTAAATGCAAAAAAAAAAAAAAAAGTGCGCCCTCATTTGGGAAATCTCTGAGTCGGCCTTTAATGACATCATAGGAAATTACCTATTTTGAATCTGTTTTGCAACACCCAGCAGATGGAAAACCCCGGGCTATTTATAGCACTTAGCTCAATTTCTATATTGTAAACATCTGATCTGATTTCAATATAGCACTAGGGGAATTCCATTTTTCCATAAACAAAGAACGTTTTCACATGAGAAATCTTTTCTCAAGTAAAATAGAGAAAGAAAATAAAATGATATTTTTAATCACAAAAAAAGGATACTGTAAAATTGTTCTCGTAACCTTTTCTTACATATTCTGGTGTATGTAAAGAAGTAGCACTGTACAATCATCAGTAATTGGAAATACTAAGGTTTTAAAAGGGCCATGGTTCGATCGCTAATAGCCTCGTCCCCAAGAACCCCAGATTTGGACCGAAAGTGGTCAAAAGTTTGGTATCAGAAGATGCTACTATTTCTCTCATTTCCCCCTGTGAAATTTTAGGGCTAAGGATTTTGGTTTGGATTTTATGAGCAAAAATTTGCCCATTTTGTCGAGCGATATTATTTTACACAGTACTCTATCATGTGATTATAAAAATACTTTTTGTTTAGCTCGCATACATCACAACGGGTTGAAATATCGGCTCGAAAATTTACAGATAGTTTTTGGCCATTTTTATAAACTTCAATTTATAGACTTAATTTCGGGTCATCCCCCTTTATAATCAGTATTTTTTCCAAAATCCGTTCGACAGTTAAGGCTGCCTCAGCATTCCAAGGAGGGCCCTCAATTTTCAAACGAACCATGTTTTTTGCATATACATAATGCTTGTGCATATACTTATCCGGTTGTGAATAGCTAAGCTCAATCGAAGTCCTTCATATAGAAAATTACAAGCTTTGTTATAAATTCCGGGTCCAGAACTTGTGTTATACACAGGATCGCTACTGTTATAATAGGCCTATACCTAAATGTGTTTTCTGCATGAACCTAAAAGCCGATCATCATCAACTTTGGAATTGAGCGTTTTATGTGACGACCTTATATACTCAAAATAAACAAAATATATATTTCAAATCTCTGAGTCCGCCTTTAAAGTGTATGTGCTTCTTCCTTGTTTGTTACCAAAATACTCCCAAACATTTAATGGGATTTTATAGCCACCCTATAGAGCATCATCACCAGAAGTTTTTGGTTAGACGAAGCGCGATACCATAGCTGAACACGGGAAAATTCAGAGAAAAATATAACTTTTTGAAAATTGAAGTCTGCCGGGGACCCGTGTTTGCGTGTAGCCCAGGAGAGGGGTAAAGTTCCTATGGGGGTCAAATGTTTGAACTGCTCTAATATAATATAGCTCCAATTATTCCATTAGGTAAGCAGAGTAAAAAAGTCAATTGGGTCCACGCGTGTGGTGCTTCCTTTCCAAGATATTTGGGAAAATAGGCTAAGGTCATTTGTTTATTATTCAGAAAGGGTGACCCGTTTGCATACCCGATTTGGTTTGTACATTTTTTTTTTTTTAAATGTTTAATGATACTGAATCAAATATGAAAGCTTTTTGCACTTTCGGCATCTCCTTGTTGTTATAATGGAAGGAGTACAAACATTCCCTGTAGACTCTATGGGGACGGGCATTTACCCCCTCCCTATGAAAGTACCACCATATGCAAAAGAAAAAGCATATTTTGAATTCAGTATCAATAAATATGGTTTTTACAGAAAATCTTGGTATTACATTGTTGACCTTTTCTTGGAATAACAAATGACCTTTAGCCTATTTTCCCACATACTTGGAAAGGAAGCACCACATGACTGTGACCAATGGACTTTTTTACTCTGGTCACCTAAGGCATAATTTGAGCTAGATTTCATTAGATTTAAGCAGTTCAAATATTTGACCCCCACAGAAACCGTACCCCTCTCCTGGGGCTACACGCCACAACGGGTCCCCGGCAGACTTTCATATTTTCAAAGGGATATTTTTTTCTTGGAATTTTCCCGTGTTCAGCTATTGGTATCTCGTTCGTCCTAACCAAAACCTGCTGGGCTGACGGTGCTCTTATGGTATTCACACTAATCGTTGGGCTTTGCTGGCCAAGCAAACACCTTCAGTGTTTTGTCCAGGCCTGTGTTTTTTTCTTTGTTTATAACTCTTGAAAACTTACTGAATTTGTTGGTAGAGTTTAACACGTTTAATAGCCAAAATTTTACAGGGAACATAACAGTGGTCTCATCTGCTAGTTTTGAACGAATTTATAGTCATTTTCATTGTCCAATTTTAAGACCTTTTATAACATATTTTTCTTATGTTAGCAACAGCCTTTCCACGGCAATGAATGAAACAACATTGCTTGATATCATTAACCCTTACGTACATCCCGTCTTCCTCTTTGCACCTATGAGATTTTTGCCCGATATTATGGTCCATGCAGGACCATGATCATTAAATTATCTCATAAGGCAGCTATTCACTATTTTCTATCTCGCCAACTTGATTTTTTTCATTTCAAATTACTCCAGATAAAATAATAATGAAGTAAAATTTACGCCTGGAGTGGGAATCGAACCCAGGATTTTTCCCATAACAGAACGCATGCCACACAATCCGAACCCGGTGAAACTTGCTCTTTTGTATAAAATGAATAAACACATTACGGAATAAGATCGCACCCATATCAGAAATCGCGCCGCTATAAGACGATTGAAAATATCTGTCTAGTGCCATATCTGGGGCCAAAAACTCATATCTGCTTCCTCATATCTCCTTAAATCCTATTTTACCGGACATTTTTGAAGGTAATTTTTTTTCAAGCGTGTCGAATGCTTTTCTAAAGTCGACAAATAAAATCTCGTTTCTGGTACAGTATATATCTTTTTTCCCACTAAAACGATTTTAATGTAACCTGTTTGATCAAGATTGATAAGTTTTCCCAACACTTTTTGAAACGCAAAGAAAAGAGAGTGAGATTGGACGCCAATTGTCAAGATTGTTCTTTACACCTTTTTATACAACAGAGTTAGTATACTAATTCTTTGTGTGTATGAATTTCACTCTTTTTAATCCTTCATTTTTTTATTGAGAATTTGAGGCTATCACGCGTCTTTTATATAATTCCAATAAGTCTGGAACTCGGCAGAACCAAACGCTTTATTGTTCTTCAGTTTTTCAGCTTCTATCCATTCTTTTGTCGACAATTCTCCTTCACATATTACAGATCATCATCATCATCATCATCATCATCATCATCATCATCATCATCGTCGTCGTCGTCTCGTCGTCGTCGTTACCACCATCGTCATCGTCGTCGTCGTCATCATCGTCATCATCATCGTCATCAATGCCTTCCAATGCATAGGGCCTTATTTAAGGAGTTCGTTCATCCCCACTACAACACCATGCTTCGTTGATATTTTTGCCCGAAATTATGCTACAGGACCATAATGGTCCTGAGCATAAATAATCTGGAGAAATATTCTAAGTCAAATCTGAATGCACATGCTCCAGGGGCATATTGAAAATATGCGCCTGGGCATTTCTCCACTTCATTCAAATATGTTCCACGAGCATCAGATTCGTATATTCAAATGAACGAAATATTGGTCAGGAGTATTTATTCTCAAGAGATATAAATCAAAGATGCTCCTGAGAGCATAAGTGATTTTAGAATATTTTTCCAGATTATTTATGCTCCAGGACCATATGCTCCTGGACCATATTGTCCCGAAGCCTAATTTCGTGCCAATCTCATATAAGCCAACACCATCGGTAGTTACATAGAGCCCTCTAGGTCACTCACTGCTGGGTTGACTCTCAAACACTTGTGTGGTGGCTTTTTTTTAGTCGGGTCATTTAAAAGTTACACCCAGGGGTCAAAATTTAAATGTTCTAATCATGTTGAAAAGTTACATATGTCGTCCGTCTAGCCATTGGGTGAGTTGCTATGTGAATGAGGCTTAGCCACCATTTCATCGTCTGTCGCCCAAGATAACGAGTGTATAGCGCCATCAATGAAATTGTGGAGGATCTTTTGAACATTTGCATGCAATTAATTGCCTTTTATTCGCTATGTTGATATACAGGGATACGGATATAGTAAGCCCAAGGTGTAATCTTTTTTAAAGTTTTTTACCATAAACTCTGCTAGTCTGCTTATCGGCGGAAAACGTTCATCGCTAGAAACTCTCGTTGATGAAACAAGGTTATCACTTATAAACTTTTGTTGTTCGCCTGATTGGTTTTTCAATAACTGGGTTTTACACAGTGGCAGTGGTGAACGCCAGGATGGCAGGGGGCATCCCCCAATTTTTCTGCCCGCCCCCCCCCCCACCCGAATCCCCCAAAACCCATCCCACCCTGGCCTAAAGAAAAATGGCGGATCTGGCAAAAACAGCGATTTGGGGCCAAAATTGGTTAAAAATCTCAAAATTTTGGATATCCCCCTCCGCAGAATTTCACATTTTCCCCCAAACAAATTTCACTGGTCTGGCGCCGCCACGTGCACTGGTTTTACACTCAATCCCAAGGACGGTGCAATAAATCGAATAAACACTTTTTATTGCCGATAAACTCAGTTTTCCACTCGAAAACAGAGTTTATCGATAAATACGGGTTTTCGATCAACAGAATTTATCGAGAAACGCGTGCGCGTTTTTTTTTCAATTGAAAAAAGAATACAAAAATATGATTTTATTCTGCACTGCACTTAAATTTCAGGGATTTTAAACAAGTTAATACTCAGGATTGTACGTAGTTAGGAACCTAATTCAATGTTGGGATTTAAAATTAAATTCTAATTGCGTTAGCTTAAATCTATAGATTTGCATTCAAAAATCTATCATGGGACTAAATCTAAGGCAAATAAGATTTAATTTGAAATCTACAGAATGTGCCAAAAACTGCAAAACAGTCAGGGAAAATTTTGGTAAGGTAAAAAGCGTGTTGAGAAAACGCGATTATTAATTACCGTAGGTATCTTAGCCTTCTTAAACGGGGGGGGGGGGGGGGGGGAGGTGTAGAGGAGGCGAATTTAGGTAATTCTCCATAGACACTGTACAAAAGGTCAGTTCATGGGGGGGGGGGTCGTGAACAAGGGGCGCTCGCATCCTGCAATTGTCTCCATCTTTTTAAATAAGAACTTTTCAAACATGATATTATTTAATTTCAACTTTTAGACTAGACTTTTACTTTATCAAACATTTTTTGGTGAGAATATTCTTTTAAAAAATAACAAAGAGGCCAAATTGGATTTTAATGCTATGACAGAATAACTGTTTCTATGGATGGCTCAACTTATCCCTGTGACTGGCTCAACTTACTCCACCACTGGGGTAAATTGAGGCCATTTGCAATCTTTTTTTGTCACCCAATTAAAAAAATAAGTGGGTCGCAACCCCTTCAAAAAAATCCACAAAAGGAGCAAAGGGTCCACTTTTTGCTGAATTTTTGATAAAAATTCCAAAATTTAGAGGCATTTTGACAGAAAGTCCACTTTTTGGTGATGAAATGTTCAAAAAGTCCAAACAGGACTATGTAAGGGGGTTAGCTCCACTTTTATTTTTAAAAAATACACTTTTTTCAAAGTCCCGCACCCCCCCCCCCCCCCAAATAAATAAATCGTGCATACGGACGGCCCTGTCCAGCACTGGGGTATATTGAGCCACTTTACAAAAATATTTTTGTCACCCCACTCAAAAATAATGCGGATGGGACCCACCCACCAGATTCAACAAAAGGAGCAAAGGGTCCACTTTTTGCTGAATTTTTTGATAAAAAGGTCAAAAAATTTAAAGACATTTTGCCGGGGACATTTTGACTCCACTTTCTCGGAGTGGAGTCAAAATCCTGCGTACGGCCGGTGTGAAAGTAATCAAGTCGCAGGTATCTAGTCCGGGCTCCATAGGCCGACACTGGGAAATAAGGCGTGAAACTAATGTTGCGTGAAGAGTCAACTGAATCGATTGCCCTATTGTTCACCATTGTTCCCGACTGTGAGCCGGAGGACTATATCTCCTTGCCACACTGGCATTGCTCATAAGTGCAATTGTAACACTACACCATTTGGGTCCTTCTTTATTTCTCTGAGCAGAATGAATAAAATGTAAAAATCGGCTTAACTTGCCCCTGTCTCCCCATAGAAAATAATAAGGGTATTTCTGGACCTTGCCGTCTACGTGATTCCGTATAAAAATAACAATAATGCTTTCTGTTTCCAAGCAAAATTGAGTTTTATCGGTGATAGTGTTTTCTGATTTGGGCCAAATCCAAAAACCGGTGTGAAAGCAGATATAGTCCGGTGGGAGCCATAGTCACGGGGTTCCAAGACGACAACGGAATAAGCGTGAACTGAAACTAATGTTGCGTAAAGAGTCAACTGAATCGATTGCCCTATTGTTCACCATTGTTCCCGGACTATGAGAACGCCGGACAATGGTTACTTCTACACCGGTCAACCAAGTACCTTAAAATTAAACTTGCTAAGAGGAATAAAATTCCATCATGGTTCAAGAGCATACACTTTGAGGCAAATAAATTCAACAATTTTTTTTCCACTGTGCCTTCTCAAATATTCCAAAATGGCGGAAAAAGATCAAAATGGCGTCTTCTGAGTGCGACGGACGGAATTGTTACAAATAGGTACAATTATTTATGATGAAGGATGATTTGAATTTTTACTTTTGTATGTTAGTGGTTGCATGACTAGTCATCCATAAACTTTTAACAAAATTCTAAAATGTGTTTCTAAATTAAGAAAAAACTTCAACAACAGCGTGTCAATTCCGTCCGTCACGTTTTTCGGAAGAATCAATTATTTTTCAAAATGTATCACATTACATTTTATTTACTAAAAACTATCAGTTTTTACTATCAGTTTTTAGGGTGATAAACCCTTCCATCAAAAATTGGAAAAATTTAATTATATACAGAAGGTACTATAACATGGTGCTATTTTTGCGACGGACGGAAAAAAAGCGACGGACGGATTTTCAAGGTCAATGTGTCACAAAAAGCTCAAAATTTTTAGCCAGAACATTTTTTATTTTTTATTTATTATAAATGATGTAATAAAAGGTGATTATGATGGAAAAATATAAATTGTGTAACTTTAAAAAATTTTGAAAAAAATCCGTCCGTCGCACTTCCGTCTATTGCAAAAATAGTGCAAAAAAAGGATGTTTAAAAAATAAGATAAAAAAGTGTGCTATGTTAAAGCAATATTAGCACATTTTTTGAAGAGCGCCCCCAATTTTTCACAAATTTGGAGATTTTTACACGATTGCATTGGTAACTGGCTAGTAAACTATACCTGTGAATGGTTAAGCTCGAAAATGTCTATGTGTCACAAACGAAGGAATTTTGTACTAGAATAATTATTATCGGGGATCCCCGATAATAATACAACGGCTGCTGGAAACGGCCTTCCAATGTGAAATACTCGGGAAATAGCGCCATGTACGTGTCTGCGCTCATCCATTAGTTGTTTTAATAATTCAGGCAAGCCCAAGTTAGAGGTGATTTTCTCGAGGTGGCACTATTTCATCATGGACGGACTAAACGTAGCATTTTCAGCTCTGCGGTTAAGTCCATCTGGGATCCATTCTATTACAAAATCGCTTATTTTGTGATAAATACGCATTTCTTTAGCAATCTCGTTCGCAGGTATAGTTTCCTAGACAATTACCAACGTAACTGTGCAAAAATATCAAATTTTGAAAATTGGGGGCGCTCTTCAAAATGTGCTAAGATTCTTTAATTTTTTTATTTAATTATTCTTTACATGCATAATCAACTGTTAACAAAAATATTGATGGATTAACAACATCAGAATTCAAGCACGACAGCATGAAAAAATGTTCCGTCTGTCGCATTCCGTTCCGTCGCACTTGTATCTCATCGCCTTTTGATGAATTTTCAGTTAGGCAAGAATAATTTTCTCAAAAATATTTCTCTCACTTTTTACAGGTAAGAGATCTAACTCAACTTGTATACTGGTAATGGAATCAAGCTCCCCTTACATTTGACAATAATACACACGTTTTCAGAAGTTTTGGAAACCCACTTTTTATCAATTCCGTCCGTCGCAATCATAAACTGTGTTGCCGTAGCAACTCCTAGAATTGACCACTTGATTTTTTTCTATAAAAGTAACAAGTTACTTATTCAATTCTGCAATTATTATACTATGCAAGTAGGGGAATAGATACAAACCAAAATAACAGTCAAATTCCGTCCGTCGCAGAAACGGAGGTTTGGGATTTGGCCCATTTATACAACCTCGGTGTTGAGCGATCACACAAAAAACAAAGTTTTTGTATAATAAATGTTTTTAAATGTTGTTATCTCCCGTGTTTTTTTTTTCAAATGAAGTAAAATAGGGACCGTAGTTATCACTTGAAAAGCAGGTTTCTAGGTGCTAAAACATTGTCAGTATTATATGGCCATGAAAACCAGTTTGTTCAGGTGATAACAGTTTCTCGATCAAAAACAGTTCTCGCACAACTGTCTTAGGGGTCTTGCAGTACAGCAAAGTACAGAGGAAGCACAGGTTTGGCAAGCGCGCAATGCTCAAAAATATTAGAAAACTAAGTTTATCACTGATAACTTAGTTTTTCTGAGAGGAAAACAGAGTTTTTCAAGTGATAAACTAAGTTTTTCTGAGAAAAACTAAGTTTTTCAATTTTATAAAAAAAAAAACGCTCAAAATTATTTTAAAAAATTAGTTTATCAGCTGATAAACTTAGTTTATCAAGTGAAAAACTTAGTTTATCAGGAAAAACGTAGCTATTTAGGCCCATCTGTGAAATGCCCATATAAGTGAAAAGACTTAATTTGTCACAATAAATAGGTTCTCTGTGATAATAAAACTATGTTTTTGCACGCGCAATGCATAAAATTTGCTAAAAACTCAGTTTTTTCAAGTGATTTAAATTTAGTTTTTCACCAGAAAAAAAACTATGTTTATCACTATAAAGGAAATGTTTTTGAACGGCGGCAATGCATCAAAAATATATATTTTTTAATGCTCAAAATATTTGATAAACTAAGTTTTTCAAGTGATAAACTTAGTTTTTCACCAGAAAAACTATGTTATCACTGAAAAACTATGTTTTTGCACGCGCCAATGCTTCAAAAACATATGATAAAACTAAAGTTCATCTCAGGCAACAGAAAAAAAACAGAGTTTATCATTGATGTGAACTAGTTTTTCTCGGCGCAAAAGCTCCAAGATACTAAAACTACTTATCCAGCGGATAAACTTAATTTATCAAGTGACAACCTTAGTTTATCTCGTCAATGTCAAATATTGATTTTATTTTTTATTAAAACAGACTTAGTTTATGAAACTTGATTAACTTAGTTTTCTCACACAATGCTCAAGATATTTGATAAAGTTAGTTTATCAGCTGAGAAATCTTAGTTATCAAGTGAAAATTTAGTTTATTGCCTCCAGCTCAAATATTTGATAAACTTAGTTATCAGCTGATAAACTTAGTTATCAGGTGCAATCACAAACGTAGTTTATTGCGGCCAATGCACAAATATTTGATAAACTTAGTTTATATCAGAAAAACAGAGTTAATCAATGATTAACTTAGTTTCCTTGCGCAATGCCTCAAGATATTGATAAACTTAGTTTATCAGCTGATAAACTTAGTTTATCAGCTGATAGACTTAGTTTAATCAAGGTATGAAAAACTTGGGTTATCTCACGCAATGACTCAAAATATTGATAACACTTAGTTAACAGCTGATAAACTTGTTTACTCGCTTTATAACTTGTTATACAGAAAAACATAGTTTATCTGTGGTAAACATGTTTTTGAACGCGCCAGTGCTTTTCAAAACATATTTGATGAACATGTTTTTCAAGTGATAATACTTAGTTTTTCACCAGAAAAAAACTGTTTATCAATGAAAAAACAATGTTTTTGCAGGCGAAATGCTCAAAATTATTTGATAAAACTAAGTTTTTCAGGCGATAAACTAAGGTTATCATTAAACGCTGGCTTATCTGACTGAAAAACTATGTTTTTTTTGCCAGATTGGAAGATAAACTAAGTTTTCAATTTAATAAGTAGAGTTTCAGAAAAACTAAGTTGTCACTTGATTAAACTTCGTTTATCTAGAAAAACAAAGTTTATTACTGAAAAAACGCAGTTTTTCTCAGAAAAACTAAGTTTATGGATTGATAATCTTAGTTGTTCTATATTCTGAGCATGGCGCTGCCATATATACAAGAACATTACAGGGATTTTCAAGGTGAACCATCCTAAATGGGCTGAAAAATACAAAATATTTGTAGTAATATGTCAAACACAATCGTTTACCCCTCACTAACAGAAAAAGGTTGGACACATTGGTAGTAGTACTCTCAAATTGTGGTTTTTTTTTTTTTTAATGTTTTCTTCACAATATTAAAGTTTAACACAGGGTCAAAACTTTTAAAATGCTCCAAGCATGATGAATGTATGCCCAGATTGTCCGTCGAGTCATAAAAGGATTCCCAAAAATGTATAGGTTGTACCATCTCCGATCATTGCTTGTGGGAGTTACAGGGTAAAAATGGCTAAAATGGTAAAAAAAGGTCAATTTCTAATTGTACAGGTCAAAATCAGAAGTTGCACTCCAATTTTGGTAAACAAGCAAAGACGTTGTCATCTAGCTTAACGTGTAAAATAAGGAATAGTTTGTATCCATCGCACTGTATAGTTTGATGTTATGCGACAAAATAGGTCACAGGGCACCATAATCCAATTGGCGTTCACCTTCTTTGACCTGAGGGCGTATCTCCGTAAAGTAAATTTAACCATAATAAAAACTATTAATGTTTGAAGTCCTCTTCCCCCAGGCAATAATTTGGCAAGTATTTAAAATAAAGAATGTTCAAGAACCCTGTACAAATTTAGATTGACCTTTTTTTTACCATGTAGTCATTTGTTACCCTATAAACTCCAAACCAATGGTCGTAGATGGTACTAACACATACATTTTGGAAATTCCTTAATAGAGGAAATATAGCATTCATTTCAACATGAAATTTGGGCATAAAGTTTGATCCCCTGTTGAAAAGCGATACAACAATTGAGGAGTACTAACTATCCAGAATTGATGTGGAGGGTCCAAACTAACTACCAAAGATGTTAAACCTTTCGGGGGTGGGGGGTGGTGTAACGAAAATTCCCTATGATTTTCATGCTCCAAGCTGCTATTCCTCTATTGAGCTACTTGCACTGGTCGATGTCTAATAACAATTCGGCACACTGGCGGAAATCGCTCTTCCTGACGACCGCGATATCGTGGACGATACCGCGATACCGCAAGCTGGATATCGTAATCCAAATTCCGCACTGGGCAATCACAAAACGTACGCATGTGCTGGCGGTTACTCCACGGAAATAACCAACTCATGGTTCTTTGGCGATGGTGCCAAAGCTGACACTAACCTCATCCGTTGTATGACAGTACTTCAACTTCAACAAAATCAGCCACCAACAACATATCCAGCAAGATGCCGAGCCAAAGCAAGGAGGACACTTACGCCTACTATTACCACACAAACTACATACGAAATGCCCGTGCCATCGCCATAGCATGGGCGATTTTCACGTTTTGTTTTGCCATCATTATGGTTGTCGTATTCGTACAACCGTACTGGATTGGCGATGGACCGGACGCTCTCGGCACGGGTTATTTCGGACTCTACAGTGGCTGTATTTCCGTCAGTTTACGAGCAGATTTACAGTGTCAAACTGGTCTGTTTGATTTTTCGCAAATAGCGAATAATACCTTTTTAACTGTGGCCACTGTATTTGTTGGTATCGCTGTTATCTGTACATTGCTTTCCATCGTTCTCATGTTGTTGTTTCTATGCAAAGTTCCAGGTACAGCAACTGTTTTCAACATATGTGGAGCTCTACAAATTTTAACAGGTGAGCACTACATGCATACACTGAGAAAAAAGTGGGTGTCAAATTTGGGTCTTCAGATGAACATGTAAAGGCGTCAATTTGACACGGTTGAGGTGTCAGAATGACATCTGGCACCTTAGGGTGTCAGGAGACACCTTTAGGATGTTAGAATAACACCTTTAGGATGTCAGAATGACACCTGTAGGGTGTCCAGCCAGAATGAGACCTTTGGGGTCTCATTTTGAGACCCAGAGGTGTCATTCTGGCTGGACACTTTATTTAAAGCCTAAAAGGTTTACAAAAGGTGTCATTCTGGCTTGACCACGTACCCTTAAAGGTTGTCATTTAAATGACCCTAAGTAGGTGTCATCTGTTGTCATCTGATCACCCTAAAGGTGTCATCTAGTGTCACTCTGCCACCCTAAAGGTGTCACCTGACATCTGAAAAGGTGTCATTCTGATACCTCAACTGTTCAATTTGACACCTTTACATGCGCATCTGAAGACCCAAATTTGACACCCCATCTTTTTTGAGAGTAGGTTTTATTTGTGTGGGGGGGGGGATGGAAGGTCCACGGACCCTAAATGGCAGTATGGGTATGAACCCCCCCATACCACCCACGCACACCAGACACCACACACACACTACACCCATCGAATGTGTGTCTTCAGCTTTGCTCAGTAACTGAAAACCTCAGACACACTAAAGGACAGACATGGAATGCACAGCAGCCATGTTTGTTGACATCATTTGAGGTGGTTGTTTACTGTTCATTTGGACAGGAGTAGCACTAATTGAATACAAAGACTATAATGACTGGACACTATGTTATATAACAAGATTCTAGACCACTGAATTGAGAGATGGTCATCATCCACGCCATTTCACACCTTATGAATAGCTTTATCAACAAACCCTCAACCAATGGGCATGATTGGCAGTGCTGCTTGTTTATGTTCAGGTTCATGATATTTACAATGCACAAAACCCATTTTCCTTGATTTCTGAAATTTAGCAGTGTAGTTCAGTTCTTTAATGTGACAATTTGGATTAGTAGTTCAAACGTAAAGAGGATTAGGTTAAGTTCACTTACTCACTATTTTTGAGGCAGGTAAGCTTGTAAACAAACCAACTTATGGGCCATGTGGACATGTGGTTGATTGGCTTTTCAATAACCTGCTTCCAGGGTGGACAGAGGAACCCATGGATTCGATCCATTGTACGCAAACACACACACACACACCCAATCCCCCACAGTGTGGGGAATTGCGTGAAAAAAATTGGATTTAAATGAGGGCCACCTGAAATGCGTGAAATATGTCCCATGAGAGGGGGATATGAAAAAAAAATATCCCTCGATCCCATGTTGTAAATGATTATCATTCCTTTAGGCCAAGATGTGTGGGCCAATTAAACGGGAACAGACAATGGTGTGTAATAAGGGGAATCTGAGGTTTTATTCTGTAGTAACACATGCATGTGAAACCATGAAAGAAACAGCATCCTTTCTGGGACTGCAAAATGATAACTCCCTAATATGTAATCACTTTTGTAGATTTTGATAGAGAAGCGTTATTCTATTTAAGATGCAACAAGAGATTTCAAGGTATTCATATTTTGTGTCATATCTACTGATTTCATATAGATTAGACACACAGAGTAGATTTCTTACCTTCCCCATTTTAAAAGTTTAAGCTGAGAAATGCTTTCTTTGGTACAAAAATTGTGAAATTTCTCATTTTGTTTGGAGCAATATGCAAAATTCATCTATATTTGTTTTATACAAGCAAAACAAAATCACCTTTAATGTTTTAAGATATTTCTGTAGCCAAATGCAAGACCTGTTTTTGTTAAAGCTAAACATCAGTGCAAAAATCAGGGCTTTCAATTTTTTAGGGACATCCGATACGTGAAATCTCTCGTTGCATCTTTAATTAACCTTTTCAGAATAACCAAATTTTTCAGAATTGTTGTGGGACTTTGACAGAAGCCTTTCTGGTAGATTGAACCATGTGGAAATCATCAAAATTCTGGTATTCCCCTGTTTAATGCCTGTCATACATTCTCTTTGACAATTTTGTGTTGTATAATTCAATATTATTTTTTTTTATTCTCATCACTCTACTCCACCCCTACCCAAAATAAATTGAATTATACTGATGTAAGGCCCGGAAAGCCCCACTTTTATTTAATAATTCATGTGGCGAGACAATGATCACCAAAGTTGTTCCCCATTTGCAAACCACCACGGCAGGTGTATTTTCATTCTAAATGAAAAACAAAAATGATGCACATACTTGGATTTTGAAAGATTGACCTGTATGGTTGGTTGGTTGGTTGCTTGAGAGAAATGGCGCTTACCTTGACGAAGACTATTTGCGCCAATTACAAGACGAGCATCGACGCCAAGACGTGGATATGAAATAGCAAGAAAACGAGATTAAAACATAAGAGGATTTACGCAAAAAATTACATTGCCAAAGATTGGTATAAAAACTATAAACACAAAAGCAATGGGATGAGGAATAAATATCACATTGTGCAAGAGAGGGTAAAAGTAATGAACCAAGTTGCCACCCATACTGAAACATATGGGGATATAGACCTGTATGGAACACATGGAAATGCTGAAATACAGTTAACTTTTCATTCCTTTCAGATAATTTGCTTTCAATTTTGAATCAAAGTTCAAATTTCATTTAATGAACTTCGCCTTAAAGCATTCATGAATGTTCCTTTCAATGATTTGTTATAGTCACCTTTGATTTTGCACAGAAAAAAGGTCATTGTATGGTTTTGATGATAGAGTTAGTACAATGTATGATACAGTACATATACATCGAGGGTTTAGTGCAAGAAGGCCTCATTTGCAATAGCTGCCATTGTCAGTTGTGCAAGTATAAAGTGTTATACCTGCCAAATCTAACATGTGGCAGCTATTGCAGGTGGGGCCTTTTTGCCCTAAACCCTTGACACGTATATCAGTGCAGATCAGTTCTGTGCTATTTAGAGTCCAAAGAGTATTTTATTGATATACACAAATAGGAGGATATTCTCTCTGGGTGTTACAAAGTGCAAAGGGTAATTGCATACCACACCACACCCTTATAAAGATAATTTTATAAAATAAGTATTTTCATGATGTTTAAAAATAAGTGCAACTAGTCTTAACTGTACATGGAAATAACTCTTAAAGGTGCAACGAGAGATTTTGAGGCACCCAGATATTGTGTCATAATAGAGATTTCATATTGATTAGACATTCAATAGATCTCTTACCTTGTATTTGGCTACAGAAATGTCTTTAAAAAGAGAAAAAAGGTGATTTTGATTTGCTTATATTTCAATATAAAACATAGGCTGAATTTCGTATCTGCTCCTATACGAAATTAGAAATTTCACAATTTTTGTACCAAGAAACATTTCTCAGCTTAATCCTTTCAGATGGGGATACTTTTGATGGAAAGCTTTAGACCAGAGCAAAAATCAGAATTTTCACATTTTTTTAGGGACACCTGTTATTTGAAATCTCTCATTGCACCTTTAAATAAATGTGCTCTTTTGATCCGCTGATCACCAATGAGCAAACAGGAGAAATTTTGTGAACAAGGTGGTGCCAAATCAGCTTCAGATATGGTTGAATTTTGTTTGAAATGAGTACTAGTTATCGTATTTGTGTAGAGATTTATAAGGAAATGAATTTTTCGTCTTGTGCTGATACCACTACGAGTCCCCTAAATGCCAATTCCTCCATAAAAAAAACCCTATGATACATGGCATGATCAAGCCAATTCTTGCAGCAATTTCACTCACTCCATATCGAGAGTGAAATACTCTTAAGAAACTTGCATTTCACTCTTTGAAAATATAATCTAAGAGTGAAGTCACTCTTCAATTTTCTGTTCCAGTAACAAATGAGCAAAGGTTTCACTCTTCAGATTTGAAATTCACTCTTGAGAATTTTTCTCCAAGAGTGAAATACTCTTGAGAAAAAAGTGAGTGAAATTTCTGTCTTGTGAACTTGGCTCTTATCATTTTCTGGCTTGCTTTCTGCAGGAAGAGATGTAATCCCTGTACCATATCTCCCAAAAATCCCATAAATGCAAGTTAGTTTGGTTGTGACATTATTTTTGTTGTTGTTGAAGTCAGCAACTTTATCTTCATTGTTCTGTGAGAAAACCATGTTCATGTTTTTCATCTACAGTGTAGCAATCTGTTGACCAACTGTGTGTCTCTTGGAGGTTTGGTGTGAATATAAATGTTGACCTGTATCCCCAAAATCTTGGTGTATTTTTTAATTAACTTTACTGAAAATGACAGGTTTTCTTTTAGGGATGAATTGTGAAAATCCCAACATGGTAGTAATTACATGTGATAGTGCTGTATTTGGTAAGCACAGCCCTGTCACACTATACAATCTTGTGTATATGTAGTACAATCCCGTTATCAGTATGAAAAAAAATCCTCTTATCACATGTTTATGTTACACTTTCAGTGGTGACATGATGGATTGCCAGAACCATAGTCACCAATATTGGAATAGAATTTGTTCTAGCAACTACCAAAAGTTGAAAAAAAATATGATTAGTTGTGAGGGTCAGCATATTGAAATTGTTGACTTCAGAAAGGACATTCCAATCAGCCTGGTCATGTGTGAAAATTGGTGGCAGGGTTTTGTTACACTTTGTATGAAAAAATCCATGGAAACGAAGTACTTTTTAAATTGGGGTTTTTGTATGAAAAAAAAATAAAAATTTAGAAAAGATTTGATTCAAACAAAACAGTTGAGAAAAGATGTAGTTTCATGAATTAAATTCCTTTATTCAGTATCAAGCCACAGCATGTGACATCTTTTTCAGTAATACAAAAATGGTCTGGATGTAATGTTTTACTGATCTATGGGGATGACACTCAATATGAATCAAATAAAGTAAGGTCAAGAAGCTTGTTATTATAGGAGCTTGTTCCGATGATTGTATTGTGTCTCTTACTTGATATGAGAGCCTGACACTTGCCCATTACACCCCATCAAGTACTGGGGAAACAACTTGCGGTTTCGATGGTAGACGCAATAATGATTGTTGCAAAGCCCTATTCAATACTGTACTAATATTGGTGGTTAACACTAAAACAGGTTTTTTGTTTATATCTTGAGATGAAATGGATTTAAGGGCTCAAAGTTCAGGAAGACAATGAGGAAAATACGGCCTTTCATCGATATAAACTCGAAACTACTCCCGGTAAATCATGGGGGTCCCAAACCCGATGGGAACACGCACCTTTAACATCTCTTGGCAGTAGTGACCCATTGATAAAATTGTTGCTTATACAGTGGATATATGTACAGTTCTGTGCTATTACTGTACAGCGTACTCGTCATTGGTTAGGTTCAGTATCCACCTATCATCGCAAGGTAATAGAAAATGGGTATGGGAGTATGGCAGCAGAAGCCTTCGATCAGTAGCCTGCGTGTTTCAACCCCCACTACCCTGTTGGCCATCGGTTGCCATTCTTCATTTATACTTAAAATATTCTTTGTACAATATTTAGCCTCATTTGTTGTTTTCCAATGTGTATCATTTAACCCATCACACCTAT
>JAMKCH010019561.1:0-21242 GCA_023653785.1 Ophioderma brevispina
TGTGGCACCTTTTATGTTTGAGTCGGCGGGTCAGAGAGGGTGGGGTGCCTATGGATGAGGTGCCTACAGATGAGGCGGCATTGTCTTTAAACAAGTATAGGGACGTTGTAATTTTTAATATTGGCATTCTTGCTTTATTTTTTTTAATATCTTCATAACGAAGCATGCAAATAGCTGGTTATATATCACTTTGCTGGTACAAATAAAAGCTAGTGGTATTATTGGTAATTTTGCTAATTAAATAATTAAAATGGAACAATATGTTCAAATGTACAAACTCGTGTAGATCTGAATTGCTGAAATTTATTTGTGGACTATACAATGCTTTGTATTCAAAAATTACATTTTAATCTAAGCATTTAAAAAATCCTCCAAGTTTTATTTAAAATGGTAGGCCTGTCAATACACCTCCAGATCACGGCATATAGGAAAAGGTGGTGCCAACCTATTTCAATCTTTTTTTGTTACTATTTTATTTTTTTTACTTGTTTTGATTACCGTCGGGCATCTGCTAATTGATTGATTTATCCTCATTTTGTTTTGTAACTTTATCGAGCTGCACATACATAGTTTTCACAGATATTCAACCGTAAGTTGGTCACATTTTGGGTATCAGAAGAAAGCTGCTATTTTTTCCTCATTTATCCCTGTGAAATCTTAGAGCCAAAGATGTTTGGTTTTGGAAGTTTGAGCTAAAATGTGCCCATTTTATGGCTTCGACCAATATTAATTCTAATTACTACATTTATGGGGCTAGAAAATCACGTTTTAGCTCTCGTATCAACGGATTGAAAATCGGCGCGAACTTTACAGGTGGGGTTTAGGAGTGAAGGCAATCTATCAAGATAAAATCTTCATTCCCTTAATCGGGCATCCCCCTTTCATTAAAATAGACATGAGCTTTTCCAGAAAAAGGCCCCCAATTTTTCTCAACCTAGGTTTTTTACATATTTGGAATGATGCTTACCAATGTATTATATCACACCTGAAGTGAATGCCGAATACAACCCATTTTTAAATGTAAAGGATGATGATTTAGTAGTTTTCTGTGTGCACGACAAAGTCAAAGCATGGTTTTTCTATGAGGACGATTACGATGCAGGCCATTCAAACAAGTTTTTGTTGGGTTTTTACTTTTGCACCGTTGTCCAATAAACCTTCCAAACGTTTCGGTAGGTGGTCTACAAAACCGATCCAGTGAAATTTGATAGAATTCATATCCTAAAAATCTCCTGCTGTCAATTGTTCAACAAAATTGAAATGAAGTATAAGTTCAGGGGTAGAGGAGTGCGGAGGCCTATAAATAGACGTTGTGATGATGTCACAAAAACCCTACATTCCGAATAAAAAAATAATTAAATAGTTACGATTGTTTTTGCTCAAATGTTTGCTATGTGTTATAAGCAAGGATAAACAGGCTTTCAGAAAACTTTTTATTTGTGTCATTTGGACTTTGGCGGATAGAAGTTAACCCTATTTTGCTGAGAGACTTAAAATCCTGTTGGGCCGATTTTGAGCCAAACAAAGATGCATCGCTTACATAGATTAACATGGCCTTCAGAAGTGATTTGAGTACAAACATTTAACACCAAATTATTGTTAAACATAGAAGGTGGGCAGAGAGTAATTGAAGGATTATAACAAATAATATCCCAGAGATTACAAAAGAAAATGCTGAGTGAAAAAATGTTCAATTCCTTAACGAAGAAATTCAAGATAGCTGGTGTAATACCAGTTTACTTTGGTTCAGCAAGATATTCATGGTTTTAACCTACAAGAAACCTTGGAGCAAAAGTGAAACCATAGAACGTTTGTATTCCGCCTTGAAAAAGCAGCAGGGCGATATTGAATTTTTAAAAGTTTTATATTTCCATTTAATTTACAGAAAACTCAGCTTTAGTCTTCTTGCAATTTATGGACGCTGGTATAACTGTATTTGTGTTAAAAAATAATTCCATTAGAGATTAACCCAAATTTCCTTAGCAGTTTCACTGTGTTCATGAACTGAGACATTGAAATGGAGTGGTTTTCAATAAACGGACTCTTTTGGAATATTGAACAATGGTAATTTAATTTTTTTTGAAGATATTGTACTTATAATTATGTTACACAATAGACCATTTTATTCAAACTGATATGTTTTTTTGTCGAGAAGAAACGGATACCATCTGAACTTGCAATGTGTGAAGTGGTCTTTGCTATAATGTTGTATGGTATACGTCGTGTAGTCTCTCCGCATTGTATGGCTAAACTCGGCCAAAACTGCTTTTTAGGTCTCTCTCCTGCTCCGGCCAAATTGACATAGTTTCTGAAACCAAAGTCAGAAAGACGCCAAATAAAAAATCTTCTGAGAGCCTGTTTCCTCTCTCTAAACAAAACAAACCCCAACAAGGCAAACAACCATTGAAGCAAAAAATAACGTTTAACTTTGAAGAAAAAATCTTTCCTGAATGTCGGGTTTTTATTGACTCAGCACGTATAGGGAAAATTTTAATTGACTTTTTGCAGTTATTTATATTTCTGGCTCTAATACTGTATCATAACCCAGAAGATACTGCTGCTAATTATTGGCTTTGGTTGAACAATTTAACTCAATATCTTTGGATCATTACAGTTTGTCCCCCTTATGGTTGACACTATTAACATCGGCACTTTTCGTAATTTGGGATCACCTTGATGGACAATTTTTTCCTTTTTCCCTCCCTTTTTGAGCTTCAAAGCAAGCTCCCTCAAATCGCCCAGTAAACTCTGTTATTTGTCGTTCGTTCATTCATTACGCGGTAACAATAAATGATGTATCCTTGGATGCTCAGTTACAGCTTCCCGGTATTTATTTCCAATCGGCACAAACAGGCTTATTTCGCAAATACCAATAATACAAAAAAAACAGCGAGTGTGTGACCCTGTTTCAGACCTACAAGGTTCAAGTTTCCTAATAATACCCGGGGTATTTTATATGGGGAACCTTGCACGTGTGAGCTCGCGATACGGAAGATTGCTTGTTATTTCCTGTTGATGTCTTTTCTTGTGTACAATTTTGGTGTTTATGTAATGTTAACATGATACGTTAGTCTCTTTTACCAGTCGTTTTTGTAATAAAAAATACCAGTGCATTATAACTTTTGATACCAAGGGATATCGACTATTGCTTTGTGATTGTCCTCTTGTGTGGCTGTTGTTTTTATCCCCCTGGCTTGAAAAGCGAGAAGGGGATTATGCTATCAGTCAGGGCGTCGGCGGCGTCCCAACACAACTTGTGAACCGATAACATGAGACCCATAAGGTTATGGTGATGTACTTGGGTGTGTGGGATCGTACTGCCATGCCTTCATCTGATTAGATTTTGGGATGGCATATGCTAATTAGGTACCTAATTTGGCATAATTAATGAGTTATTGTGGTATTTTTTTGCCCAAAGCTTGTGAACCAACTATTGAAGATCCATAAGTCCAGTTTTGATAAACTTGGTGGAGGTGTTGGGATCATGTACTCTCGCACTGATTCGGTTGTGGCGCATGATATGCTCATTAAATAGCTAATTTGCATATTTATGGGCTAAGGCGGGCGGCAGCGGCGTCCAACACAATCTTTGTTGTAACGGCGATAACATGAACCCATAGGGTTATGGTAATGTAACTTGGTGGGTGGGATCGGACTGCCATGCCCTCTCTGATTGTAGATTATGGGCGTGGCCTATGCTAAACCTCAGGTACCTAATTTGCATAATTAATAGTTAATTTTGGGGTATTTTTGCCGCAAAAAAGCTGTGAACAAACTATCTGAAGAAACTTGGTGGAGGGGTGGGGAATCGTGTCGCTTGGCGCTGATTAGGTTTGTGGGCGCATGAGGCTATTAAAATAGCTAATTTGCATTTTATGGGCTAAATTTGGGGTATTTTCACCCACAAAACTTTTGAACAACTATCTGAAGATCCATAAGTCCGATTTTTTATGAAAGCGTGATGGAGGGGTGGGGAAATCATGTACTCTCTCTGGCGCTGATTAGGTTTAAGTGGGTTGTCCGGGTTTCAGACGTTGTTGCTTTTAAGGGGGGGTTGTCCCACTTTAAGTTAAGGGGGTTGTTGGTTTTAAGGTGGGGCTTGGTTGGGGTTTAAGGTGGGTGTCCGGGTTAAGGGTTGTCCGGGTTTCAGGGGGTTAAGGGGGCTTGTTGTGGTTTAAGGTGGCTTGCACGAGTTTAGTCGGGGGGGTTGTCAGTTTTTCATGGGGTTTGTTTGGGTTTAAGGGGGGTTTTGGGTTGACAGGGGTTTTTTGGCACATAATACACGTATGCATGCGCAGACATGCGCTCATGCGTGTATGCATTGTTGCGCTGCGACTTTGCACATGGGTAATGACATTTGCAGCTGATTATTTTTTTTTTTTAAAAATGTGTAAACCGCTCCGCCAGGGGGATTTAGCGGTTCGAGAACCGCGCACATGTAAACCATGCACTGTTGTACATATTCACGTACGATTAAGACATCGTGCACACATTTGAACGAGTGATAACATCTTTGTTTTCAATAACAAACTGACAGTTTTACTGGTATGAATGACAATTAAAGTTTCAAAGAATCTTGACGTAATCTTACGAACGCAAAGGCGGATGCAGAGGCTAATAATAAGTAGCACATTCGCAAGTTTTTTTGAGTTTTGTGGTGGTCCTAGTCAATGAGGTCATGATACACCTATACATCAATGGCCATTTCCCATCACTAAATGGAGCGCCCGTCAAAATGCTAATCTATCCCGGATATATTCTGTGGCATGAATTCCAAAAACATCCCAAGAGTTGGTATTTAGTGCTTAAAACGGACTTTTTCTCCCGCATTGTGCATGCTTAATGCCTTCCGATAGTGTGTACAAGGCAATCCATGAAAATAATACCAAATAATCGACTATTGCGAAACAACAGTCGTAGTCGCGACGAATGACTTAGTTGTGCAATCCTAATATAATACATAAAAAACTGCATCGACATTAGTGTTACAAAATATTGGTGGTCAAAATAAGACTCCTCGCGTCTCTATGGTAAGAATAACCATATTATTTTGAAATAGGTTGCCTCAAATTGAAAGTGTTTTCATTGAAAAGGTGACTTAATAACTTAAAAAATGAGGGGTAAATCAAATCTGTAGGCTAAATATTGGAAAATTATGGGCAAATGTTTGTTTGTCATTTTTCTCAAATTTAGTGACCAAGCATTGTCAATTCCCTGCCATTGAATACTGTACAAAATGTATGACAAGGCTCATTTTTTACAACATGGAGGATTTTCTTTATGTAGGCACATTTTACAAAATTCTGCTATCACTACATGATTGTTCCTGTATCAAAGATTAGGATTATTTTTTGTTTTCCCTTCATAATGGGTTTTTTAGGGGTTCAAATTTCAAAATTTCATTTTCCCCATAGGATTACACAGTTAAGAAGTTCACTTCGATCACAGGTTTTGGTTTGAAGGGAGCCCTCTATTGAGAGAATATGGTTATTATCTATGGTTTATTCCTTCATTTTTTTCAGCATAGAAAGTTGAAAATATGCAAATTATGAAAACATCAACTGCATCACAGGTCAGGGTCAAATTTTGTGTTTTCTCATGCACAATTTTTTTTTTATTCACTATGTACAGTATATAGATATACAAAACTGCATCGACATTAAATAGTGTCACAAAATATTGGTGGTAAAAATAAGACTCCTCGCATCTCCATGGTTTATTCCTTGCTCGCATCGCTCCACACAATGCATAGCAGCAGTTTTTGTAAACAAACATGAAACCCTAAGGGAGATGCCTGAAAATTTGTTAAAACTCCATCTCACTACAACATTTTACCACCAATCTTTTGTAATACAAACACTTACACACATACTGTATATAAGATCAAATTTGCTGCTTTATTGCTGCTTTGGCGTTGCCTTATGACCCACCACAATCCGTGTAAATTTCATGCAAAATTTCATCCGGTAAAGTTGTTTTCTTCAATGTGCAAATTCCTGGGAGTCCCCTTGCAGGAGCCAACGCTTATATTTCCCACACAATTGTCCCTAGGATTAGAATTCATATGTTCCCAACTTAAAGGTCTTCTGATGAAGAAAGACTTAAAGGCACTAAATGGTTTAGAATTTGTTTTAAACGAATCATAATTATACAAACAATTGCACAAATTATATATGTTGCACAAGATCAGCTTACAAAGATCCCTGAATCTATTGGGTTGGAAAGTATGAATTGTGCACCCTGGTCTCGGTGTTCTTTCTATCAGACATGTCCTTTCTTAATCCTTGTCCATTTGGGACATGTAATAGAATCATCAATGGAGGTATAGCTCAAAGAATGAGCATTAATAATATTACACTCTGATTTGACTGGATCTTTTTAGATCCACAAGATGCGAAATAAGACCGATGCCAGCTCCCATCTGGCTCAATATATTGGCACTTTTCTTTATATACAGCATATTGCTTTGTTGCTCCATTATATTGGACGGATGGAGAGTGACAACACAACAGTCACAAAGGTACCAATCAAGTATTTTTATGCTATCATCTTGTTCATAAGTCCTTGGAACACTTGTTAATATTGGCAGCTATTATAGTCTTGAAATGCATTGTAACAATAACTTTCTTTCCCCCTCCCCGTCCCCTCCCAAGTCAGTGTTGAGAATAATATGGAGCGAGATCGCCCAAGTGTGTCATGCTCATGCAACATTGAAATGAGGGGGCGGGAACCAAATCTGCACAAAGTGTTCCAACAATTTTGAACAAGATTGTAGCCTCCATTTGTAGATATAACTACAAAACAAGAACTTGGTTTAAACCACCCTATAAACCTACATAATACTTAGACACTATCAGTGATTCACTTGAAACAGTCATAATATTTGCAATTTGCATTAGTAGCTTAAAAGCAAAGGATAAGTATGTAGAAAGTGATTTTTTGCAACTGAAAAATTGACAGAAAAGAAAACAGCAATGTTAAAAGATATGAATCTCCATTCAAAAATGTGTTGTAGTAAGTGTACTTATGGACAGTAATGACTAAAATATCCGAATTTATCCATATTAAGTTGCTTTCAGTCTTAGCACTTGTAGGGTTATGTTAGGATAGCTATACCTGTTATAGACATGCAAATATCCAATTTTTGATGATTTTTCGATTGTCTGATTTAGCAAATCACTGACAGTGCCTTCAATTAAGGCCGACTCAGATTTCCCGATGAGAGCACACTCAATTTCCAAATAAATCATGTTTTTTTGCACATGCAGTATGAGTAAAAAAAACCTACATTCAGAATAAAAAATAATTAAAATAGTTAAGAACTATATTTGCTCAAATGTTTGTTTTGGTTATAAAGAGGGATAAACAGGCTTTCAGAAAACGTTTATTTGGTGTCATTTGGACTTTGGAGGAAGAGAAGAAGTTATGCCTATTTGCTGAGAGACTTAAAAAGATTTTGAGCCAAACACAGATGCATCATTTACAGAGTAACATGGTCTTCAGCAGTGATTTGAGTAAAAACATTTAACGCCATATTATTGTCAAACAATAGAAGGTGGGAGAATAATTGCAGGATTATAAAATTAATATCCTGGAGATAAAAGAAAATGGTGAGTGAAAAAAGGGTCAATATCAAATAAGAAAGTCAAGATAGCTGGCGTAAGACCACAGTTTACTTTGAATCAGCAAGATTTCATGGTTGTATTACCTACAACGAAACTTGGGCGCCAAAGTGAAACCATAGGTTTTGTTTTCAGCTTGAAAAACAGTGCAATAATGATTTTCAAGTTTTAATTCCATTTACAGAAAACATCAGCTTTAATTGGTTCTCGCAATTTATGGACGCTGAGTATCAATCAATCAATGACATTTCTATAGCGCCTAAACCAAAACAAATTTGCACTAAGGCGCTGCAAAACCAGGCAACAAAAATACAAAGAACATAGAGCATATAAAGAAACAAGAGCTATTGATTATAAGCAAGTTCAAACAGATGACATTTCAATAAGTTCTTGAAAATTTCAATAGATCCAGCACACTTGATGCATTCAGGAAGCTGATTCCAGAGTTTTGGAGCATAGCAAGAAAATGATCTATCGGCAAATGTTGAATGCTGGGTCCTTGGTTCAACAACGAGGAGACGACACAGAAGTTTGAGGTCGTAGCCGTCTCCTGATTAGACTGAATTTGAATCATTCTGATTAACTTGGGGTTTTGCTGTTGAATGATGTGAAACCAGAAACCATAACTTTGAAATCATGCATTTTTATGGTAACTCACTTAATTTCAATGAGATCAGCGGTAACATGATCAAATTTGCGCTTTTGTGGTAGATACCGGTCAGTGTGCGTTGTATGTTTTTTGACGCCGCTTAAGGAGAGATTCACTCAGGCCACACGACTGTTACCAGTATCCAAGCGTAAGTTGTACTAACGATGAAGATCCAGTTTAGTAGCATCAGTTGTAAGCAATTTGAGAGCACGCGCATGTTCACAAGCTGGAAAATTGCCCTTTGATAATAGTGGCCACTGGAGCAACTCATTGTCATATTTGGATCAAACTAACCCCTATGTTCTTGGACAGTTGGGTAAGATGTGCACAGGCAATTTCAACACCTGCAGATTGCACTGATGACAAAGAACACTGATTTTGGCTAGTTGAGCTCTAACCAAGCTATATCTCAGTTTTTTCTGCATTGAGCTTCAGGAATTTGGTTGTCATCCATTTATGAATTTCACCCAACACACTGTTCAAGTGTTTCCAACTGCACCTCTCACTTCCATCCCAGTCTAGGCACCCACTACATATATTTGTTTGTGTCGTTAGCATAGAAGTGGAGTTCCAGGCCATATCTGGGAACTATCACAGAATGGGCAAATATAAATTCAAAACAGCAATGGTCCGAGTACTGATCCGTGTGGGACACCCATAGCCATAGCACAGGATCTGAACGTTGGAAAATGAGCCATTAATAGGTGACCATTGAAGTCCTTTCACACAGATATGACTACCACACACCAAGCCAAGGAATGGTTGTCATTTAATGATGTCTCTGAGTCTGGAGATCAACACCTATCATTGTCTATGTCAAAACACTACTCAGGTCCAACAGCGAGAAGAATGGTTACAAAAACCGCTTTCTTTCCATGGCCCACATTATGTCTTTGTGGACCTTTAGGAGTAGCAGTCGCTGTACGGTGACTTGTTTGTTATGCTGACTGCAATGTTCCTCATCATGCAAGTTATGGTGTGACCATATGATCATTCATCTTTTTTATAGCCACTCTCTCGCTCAAGCACCTTAGAGATGAATGGTAAGGTTACTTACTGGAGCGATAGTTCTTTAAAATATTGTGGTCCAGGCTGCTTTTCTTGAGTGAGGAATGACAATGGTCCGGATTTCAAAGGAGCAGGCACATGACCCCCCCTTCTGCCTGTTACAAATTATGATGGAGGTGATGGTGTAAGAGAAACACTGATGTTGCTAACCAACCCGGAAGGCACAGATCTAGCAGACTTGAAAGGAATTGGAGACTTGAGGATAATTTCCTTTATTTCAGCTTCAGACACTTCAGTGAAGGTGTCCCCCAGATATTGTTGCCTGTGAAGGCTGCCAAGAGAGACACCTGGTCTTTCAAACTTGATAAACATATCAACTCTAATTGTCTCATCTTGGACATAAAATAATCAGCGAACTGGTTTGCCAATCACTAGCAAGTCCTATCAAGAGTTTGTTGGTTTTTTTCTTGTGTAGTATGTCACAGATGATGGAAAACATGATCTTGAATCATTTTCCCCGCCTCACGGAATCTTAGTTGTTGTAGAAAGAACACTTGGCCTGAAAGAGTGCAACATTGTACTTGTTTTATAATTTCCTAAACGTTCAAGGTGGTGAGCCAACCACTGGCTAGCCATTTCCTCTCATCTTTCCTGCGATCACATTTTATTTTGGTGTGAGCGAGAATATGAAACCATGGCTGCGAATACGTGACACAGTTTTTACTTTGCCGAGGGGCATGGCAATCCAAGAGATTGGAGAGTGTCATTATACTGTGCAACTGCATCACTAACATTGTTCAGGAGATGTTGTCAAGATGTAAGAAAAAATTTCACCTTTGAAGACAGTGGATTGATGGATCCTGTACTTTCTTTTCTTCCTAGCTTTTATATGACCTTCTGGGTTTGGTTGTTATTTGTTAGTGGTTGCCTTTGGCTACGCGCTGTGATATCTTCGCTCCGTCCTGGTCTGCATAGCTCCTGCAAACCTTAGGAGGAACCTTCAATTGATCAAGCTCGCCAACAAATGTGATAACCTGTTAGCGAATCCCCCACCACCAAACCCTTTGAGGATCAGAGAATTCCACTGAAGCACTTGGGCTACCCATCCATGACACTTTAGAGTCACATTATCCCCTATCATCATCCTGGATTCAATGACAAGATGGGATGAGCAAATGTCAGGTCCTCTACTTTGAACCTAGCAGTTTTGTGGACAGCCCATCTAGGAAGCCCAAAGTGCTGTGTGTGGACCTTGATAGTAAGCATGGTCACCTCTAACAACTTAGAACTGGGGGCGTTGGTCTGACAAAGAACTTCCTTCACAAGATCGGATTAGATCTTTCACCAAACTGGATCTGTGACAGCCACAAACCATTAGCCCACATCATAGATGACTGTGAGGTCTACAATCCCCAAGAGGAATTCCAGGCCTGATCAACCCGGTTGATGAAACTATCAGCTGTTAAAGACAGATCTTCCACAGTGTGAGTTTGGACTTCACGCACGAACGAACGTGGGGTTTGGGCTTGAAGTGTGGCAGGCAAATGAGATGATGATCTGATATTCTGTCGAGGACATGCAAGTCTTTCACGAGATGGTCCATTTTACGTGAGATGACCACATCAAGGGTTGCCCCGACAGTGAGTCCGGCCCCACAACAACTGGACAAGATCGCGGCTGTCCAGTAAGTCAACAAATTTCCTTGTATCAGAATCGCTGTCAAGTCAAGGTGTAAATTCAGTCTCCAACCAGCACTAATTCTCCTTTGGAGATGGCATAGTCCTGAAGAAACTGTGAAAATTCATCTAGATAATCCAACATTGATGCCGGTTTTTTTGGCCGATGGATAGGGCCTATTATGGTCACTAATGTGAATAAACTTTTTAGCACACGTGAACAACATGTCACAAAATTCAAACTCTTGAGTGACGCATGACACGATTGTGCTGATGTGGAAACACTGTGATGCCCGTTTTGTATATTAAATACTGCATCCCCGCATGTTGATCACCACCGCCTCTTGGCACATTGTAGATGGTCATAAATATTCTGTTGTGTCGATTTTGGAAGAAAGGATAAAATCATCAGATTCATCACCAGCGAGCCAGGTCTCAGTGAAGCAAAAAATGTCCATATCATTTTCTCAAGTAAGTCTGTGAGTATACGCATGATTTGATTTAGTTTTTAACTGATTGGCAATCAGGAATAAGTGAAAACCCCATAATAACAGTGTCCCCATTGAAATGTATCTATTCATTCTCTGTTTCTACTCACCTTCTTTCCTCTCCTAGTTGTTGTTTGACGCTTTTGGGAAAAATTCCCAAAGAGCATTGTGTGAAACACTTCCTTAGATGTTTGATTCCTATATTGATAGATAAGAGGAAATTCCTTGAGTTAATCGTTACTTGATTAGACTGATCCATAATCAATAAGTGATTAGCTGGCATATTTTCTGGCAGTGCAAGAATAGCAGTGCAAATCCAAACTCCAATGCCAAACAGCAAATGCATAGTGTTCTATGGTGATATGGTGATAAACTAGCAATGCACAGAATCACAGAAATCCAGAATCGAAAAATGCAAAATAAGAGCAAAATCCATCCAATACTACATCAAGAGAGTGATCAAGAAAGTCTCAGATGTTAACCAAGTAGGATGATAAACTCTTGCAGTTCATATGCACAGTTTCTGTATAATTTCAGATCAAAACAGAGCACTGGAGAGAGAGCAGCCTCACAGCGCATCTCTATGAGTATACTGTATTTGTGCAAAATAATTAACTTAGAGATGTAAAACAAATATCTCTGAGCAGTTTCATTATGTTCATGAACTGAGACACTGATATGGAGCAAGTGATTTTAAATAAGTGACTCTTTATGATTGAACAATGGTATTTTTAATTTGTTGAAGATATTTAAATTATAATTATGTTACAAAATAGTCTGTTTTATTCAAACTGATGTTTTTATCAAGAAGAAATTGATACCAACTGAATTTGCATGTGTGATTTGTCTTTGCTATAATGAGTTATGGTATGTGTTGGTGTCGGTCTCCCCGCATTGTATGGCTTAAAGTGGCCAAACAGAATTTTTAGTTCTCTCTGCAAAATTGACATAGTTTCTGAACCCAAAGTCCGAAAGACACCAAATAAAAATCTTCTGATAGCCTGTTGATCCCTGTAAACAACTAAAGCAAACATTCAAGCAAAATAATGTTTAACCTTTTAAGAAAAAATCTTTTCTGAATATAGGTTTTTTATCGCACAGTAATCCTTGTCCATATACTAATTAATGTGTGAAATAACTAGCTTCAAATCAAAGTCCTTCATATAGAAAAGTACAAAATTGTTATAAAATTCCGGATCCAGAATTTTTGTTACAGTATCCATGGCACTGTTATCATGTGCATAAATGTACTTTGGAATTAAGCATTTTAGATGACTATCTTTAGTTCTAGATGACTATTTTTAATTACTACACAAAGTTATATTACAAAATCTCTGAGTCAGCTTTAAGTTTAATTTAACAGTATATTCGGACACATAATTCTTGAAAAGTGTTCTGTGCCCATTTGGCTAACTCTGTGCCATGCTGTATATGGTAGAAATCAGTCATATCAGAGATCCTAACAAAATCGGGATACACCACTCAATCAGGACAATAGTTGCCGCTCACTCGCAATGTGGTGCTGGGACAGGGTACTTTTGTTGATGGAATTGATTTGTAAAAGTGACGTAGGAATTTATGGATAAAATATTTGTTCAAACTCATACAAGAGACTAAAATCATTTTTGATTTTATAATACATTCCAAAAAATTATCCACTGGACCACACATGCTCATGATCAACTGAGACCTTAAAGCCACAATCACTCACTTTTCCCAAATTTAAAATGCCCATTCTGTCTCTCAATTCCTGGTGTTACATCATATAAACAAATGATATTACTATTCTTTGTGAAAACAGAAATAAGCTTGTTAAAATTACCTTATAAAACTATAATTTTCAGGTATTTCACAAGGTCATAAAGTGCACAAAAAACACCAATATTTACAAACTGTGTTGTTCTTAGTCTTGTTCCCATCAGGGTGTCCTGCAGAATGTATACTGCAAATACTTAACACAACAAGTCTGGTGAATTTCATTTCAGGTCAATTGCTGATTAGTCAGTAAAATATATAGTAAGCCTGTATCTTTGTTACAAGTGCTCCATTTGGCTGGCAGTTAACAACGTGCAGTTCATTCATCAGGGTTCAAGGAAGGACCTAAAGTAAACTTACTAAAATACTATACTACAGGACAATCTTTGAACAATTTCTTGCAACGTTTTCAGTACAAAGATATCTCATCAAGACATCTATGATTTTGAATATGCTCTACTGCTTGGTCGATGCTCTTTTGACTCAAGATCTTGAGTAAATTTCAACCAATCAGCGATGACCTTGTATCAAACTCCACCAGACTTGTTGGGTGAGTATTCACAGTATACATGCCCATTGAGCCACCCATCACATACTGGGAATGAGACTATGCTATTCTCAGCTTTATCACTTGCAGGTAACTTTACTACAATAATTTCCAGTAAAATACAAAACTCAACTTTGACTAAAATTGAGGGCACTGTTTGTTTACATCCTGAAGAAAATGACTGATAGTGACTTAAACTTAACTAGAGACTTCATGATAGCAACTTCATTATCAACATTACATAATTTTGTCCTGATAAGCAGGATCTTAAGGACTTTCTTTCTTCACATCTGAGAATGATGCTCCTGGTGACTTTTTCATCATACTAAGGCAAGTGATACTGCAGCTTTAAGAACACAAGATGTGTAGACTCTATCACAGCCATACAAATGCCTGTTTCAAGTCTGTACTAAAACAAAAATCGCTATTAGAATCATTTCGGAGAATAAAATTAAATTTGGAACGCTGCCAAAAAAAAAAAAAATCCCCCTGCATAATCTGAAAACTTTCCTTCTTCCACACCTCATTTATTTTAATACCCCATTGGTACTATCCATTAAACATGCAGATTTAAAGGTAGCAGACCTCTAAATAGTTCCCAGTGAAAAGTGTGGGATACCTTCACTGAAAGTAATAATTTCTACACACTTCCTTTATCATGTTTATATCTAGATTATTATTTTGATTGAAGGATTAAATTTGGTGTCGAAATGTAGCTGAGAGTGTGTAGATTACAAATATATGAGCAACTTGAGACACGGAGTTATTTTGATGAAAACTAGAACGGTCGGTACAAGCCTTGTGATGCATTCTGACGATATTTTGAAAGTCACGGAACACGCATTGCTTCGAGTTATCGCAAATAGCGAAAAAGTGTATCCTGAACCTTGTCCACCTTTTGACAAAAATAAAAAGCGCACCGATTTAGCTCAATTTGATACCAAATTTTGGGGTGTTTCCGAGCTACTTTTTCGAGCTACGTCCAAAGATCTTATTAGTCTTATAATACAAATATTTCGAGGTCTGCTACCTAAAGGTTACATCCCAATGTGGCCAACTGGACATTGGGAATCATCACCTTGTCCATGAACTCTCATAGTCCATTCAAAATTTTTACATAACATGTCAGAGGTCACGTGCACGCAGTGGAACCCAATGACAGATGATTGTAGTTAAGGGTTCAGTCCCATGCAGCATTGTGGTTGTGCATTTGGGCATAAAGACACTCTCCTTGCCTTCTCTACCCAGAAATATGTGAATGGTGAGCTCTTAGATATATCAGTTCCCACCTCATCCTCAACAGAATTTGGTAGAGCTGACTAGTCTGAGGCAGTCATAAGAATAAATAGGTGGGATGATTTGGTCTATATAGTCAGCAATGCCATGCACCTGGGTCAAATTGATGGGGCAGACAGGATTTGGGGGCTTCTGACCCTTTGGTAAGCAAATAAAGCAGTAGCTGTATCGGCATTGGTGTTGATTAAGTTTTTGGTGGTCGGAGTCGTTTTCCCACAAGAGAATTCAATAGCACAAGAACAGTTTTATCATGGTCATGCACTTACAACTCCCTCACTCATAACACAAGACAGGTGTATCACATGACAGCTATTGTACTTACAACCTCCCTGCACTCAATAACACAAGACAGTTGTCCTGCTTTGCACTTACAACCACCCTGCACTCAATAACACAAGATAGTTTCAGCATGCACTTACAACCTCCCTGCACTCAATACACAAAGGACAGTTATCACGGCATTGCACTTACAACCTCCCTCACTCAATACCACAGCAGTTGTCAATGTCATTGCACTTACAACCTCCTGCACTCAATAACACAAGACAGTTGTCATGGCATTGCACTTACAACCTCCGCACTCAATACACCAGACAGTTATCATAGCATTGCACTTACAACCTCCCTGCACTCAATAACACGACAGTTGTCATGCATTGCACTTGCAACCTCCCTGCACTCAATCACACAAGATAGTTATCCAGCATTGCACTTACAACCTCCCTGCACCCAATAACACAAGATAGTTGTCATGGCATTGCACTTACAACCTCCCTGCACTCAATACAGAAGATATTATCATGGCATTGGCCTACAACCTCCCTGCACTCAATAACACAAGATAGTTTATCATGGCATTGCACTTGCAACCTCCCTGCACTCAATAACACAAGACATCATGGCATTGCATTACAACCTCCCTTCAGCTCAATAACACAAGATTATTTATCAATGGCAATTGCACTTACAACCTCCCGCACTCAATAACACAAGATAGTTATCACAGCATGCACTAAACCCTCCCTGCAATCATAACAAAATATAGTATCACATGGCATTGCACATGCAACCTCCCTGCACTCAATACACAAGATCATTGCATTTCACTTGCAACCTGCCTGCACTCAATAACACATCATGCTTGCATATACAACAACAACCTCCCTGCACGTCAATAACACAATATAGTTTATCATTGCATTGGCACTTGCAACCTTCCTGCACTCAATAACACACGATAGTTATCATGGCATTGCACTTACAACCTCCCTGCACTCACTAACACAAGACAGTTATCACAGCATTGCACTTACAACCTCCCTGCAATCAATAACACAAGATAGTTATCCGGCAGTGCACTTACAACCTCCCCGCACTCAATAACACAAGATAGTTGTCATGGCATTGCACTTACAACCTCCCTGCCCTCAATAACACAAGACAGTTTCATGGCATTGCACTTACAACCTCCCCGCACTCAATAACACAAGATAGTTTCATTGCAATTGCACTTGCAAACCATACCTTCCTGCCTCAAAACACAAGACATTATCATAGCATTGCAATTACACAACCTCCCTGGCCTCAAAACACAGACAGTTATCAAAGCAGGCACTTAAACAACCTGAACTCTGCACTCAATAACACAAGACAGTTTCACAGCATTGCATCTTACACCTCCCTGCACTCCTACCACAGATAGGTCTCATTGCATTGCACTTACAACCTCCCCGCACTCAATAACACAAGATAGTTATCACAGCATGTTGCACTTACAACCTCCCTGCACTCAATAACACAAGATAGTTGTCATGGCATTGCACTTGCACTTACAACCTCCCTGCACTCAATACCACAAGACGTTTCACAACAGAAAACATTGCACTTACAACCTCCTTGCACTCATAACACAAGAAACAGTTATCACACACACCTCATTGCACTTACAACCTCCTGTGCACTCAATAAACAAGCAGTTTATCACAACATTGCACTTACAACCTCCCTTCACTCAATAACACAAGACAGTTATCACAGCATTGCACTTACAACCACCCTCACTCATAACCAATATAGTTATCATACATAGCATTGCCCTTACAACCTTCCCTTCACTCAATACACAAGATGTTTCATGGCAAATTGCACTTACCGCTTCCTCCTGCACTCAAAACAACTTACTGTTTGCAGTGCTTGAGTAATTTGACAATGCTGGCTTCCGGATCTCTTTGCACAGTTTCAACTTCAGGGCGCCCGTAGTGATTTGCTGCGTAATTGCTGTGGCGCCACACTGCAATACAGATGACACAATTTCCATTTACTCCGGATGTGACCAGATTGAGCACATAAAATTTTCACCTTGATAGATTGGCCTTCAAACCCCAAAACCCCTCTTAAAGTTCGCTCCGATATTTCAAACCTGTTTGAGTGAAGCTATAAAATCAATATGGTGCTGACCAAATGGGCACATTTGTTGCTCTACCACCAAACCAAACCATCCTTTAGCCCTAAGACTTAAAGTAAATATGGTCATGATTTAAATTTTTGGGGGGAAAATTTGTTTTTTGTATAATTTAATATTTGCCATTTAATTACATATACTGAAATAAGTTGAAAATTGTTCCCACATTTTGTTGAGTATTGTTGACCGTTGTGGAATTACACTATTTTGCATGGGGTTAATCCACTAACCCCGACGGATTTTGAAGTCAATAATTTAGCCTTTATTATCATGATATTACTAAGATGTATTGAACTAGGGTTTTTTTTGTTTTAAGAGGAGATTTTTGTAATGCAACTGAGAACACCGTCTCCATAAGTAAATGCACGTAGCAGTTCCACAATGACCGTTTGTAAATCCCCAAACCCAAATCGAGCAGGTCGACCGTGTCCTACCCCCCCGGTGAACTGCGATCGATTTTTTTTTATATCAATATAATTAAAACACAACGAAATGAAAACAAATAATTGTCATTCTGTAAACTTTTGTGTACTCACACCACACATATATTAAATATCACTCCTAATTATTATCCATCAATATTACAGTTTCATCATGACAAAAAAATAACAATTCGAGTCAACAACGATGTTTTGGGGTCATCACTTTGACTTCACTAGGAGAGCAAAATTGGGCGCTTTTGATCAATGAAGCATTGGCGAAAAATCCGACCGTTTTCTTCGTGTGTCAAAAAGCAAAAATTAAAATGCCTCTATTTTGTTACTTTTACAAATCAAATTGGTATATTTTTTTTGGGGACAACTTCGTGATGTATGTACATTTATTTTATAATGTAAGTCAACTAGCTTGACAAAATCTTGACATATTTCCTTTACCATTTAAAGGGCCATGGCCCCGATCCCTAATAGCCTCATCCCCATGGGACCCCAAATTTTACTGGAAGTGGTCCAAAATTTGGTACAGAAGAAAGCTACTATTTTTTTCCTCTCATTCACCTGTGAAATCTTAGGGCTAAAGGATGTTTACATTTAAGTTATGAAGCGAAAATATCCCCATTTTGGTCAACTCATTTATTTTTACACAGTCTCTAGGGTCGTACAAAATTATGTAATTAGGGTCCACATTCAAACCCGGATTTTGGAAATAATCGCGCGTAAAAATTTACAGATGGAGATTTGGGGGTGAAGTCTATTCTATTACGATGAAAACTTCATCTACTTCAATCGGGCCATCCCCCTTTAATAGGGTGAAAGAGTAAATCGAAGCTTCCTTCAGATACCAAGATTTTGACTACTTCCTGTCAACGCTGGGTTCTTGGGAAGAGGCTATTAGCTATCAGAACATTGCCCTTTAACAGAGTTTTGGAGTGAAGAGACATCGGAAAGACTAAGCTAGTCCTAAGTCTGACTGTGAGACATTCACAGTAAACTAACTCTGCTCAAATCGAGATCACTAAAGCTGCACAATCGGTATCATATGAAGTGCAAATGGTTCATTTGGATTTGGACAACTAATCCTTCAGAGGGCTGTTATCTGTGCCAAGGTTCACATTAGTGTGCGTGTTTTTGCGTCTATGACACGCTTTTCCAAAGGCCGACGCATTTTGATCTAGATAGAGTAAAAATTTGCGTCTATGTGGATTCAAAAAATAAGCACTTTAAAACTACACAATCACAGAGTTGCTCTGGCACCTGGTCACAATATTGTCATCATTTTCACTCAAACAAAGATTTTCTGTTTACTATTAAATACATGCAGCAAATCTGTGAAAATAATATGGGTTCAAATTTGATAGTATTTACGTTCTTTTCTTAAGTTCACTAACCCTCCTCACCGTCCCAACGGGTAATCAAGGTAGTCCAAAGTTCTTTGGAGTTTAAGGGTCATCAGATGCTTATGGCTTGTTTGCAGTAGTGTAAAAAAACATTCTACAACGTGCTCCAACTGTGAAAACTTGACCACGCATGTAATTTTAAGTAACGCCTTTTTTCAACCTCAGGGAAACAAATATGCGTCCAAGTAGGGGGGCGCACTATTTTCACAAAACCTATTGTGGAACCTGTGTTAGACCCATGTACATTACCTACACAGTGTACATTGTACTTGTACACTGTAACATCACAGTAGTCTTGCAAAAAAGAGTGGAAACCTCAACTCTACCAAACCAACTAAACAGGCCATAGTTTGCTCCGTGCCGTGTTCGAAAAATTAATGATCAACTCCAAATTACATATTATGGAAACTCAAATTGAATAGCACTCGGTGTACATAAAAAATAGTAACCGGGATTGGTGATTCCATTTTGAAATAAACAACTGAACAATCAAAACCTCAGTAAATAACACACATTGTATCAAACAAGCATTCTCTCCCAATCTCTGGAAAAGGTAAAAACAAGTGACATTTTAAAAAAAGGTTGTTATACCTAATTTACTTACACTACTATTTTTTCTCTCTGTGGTGGGATTTTAACAGTCGCAATTCAGGTTTGAGAAATTGGCACAGCCTAATGTTAGAGTTTGCCTTCTGGAGCAAAGGTGCCTGGGTCAAATCTCAGTACAAAAGCCGATTGCCTCGATTTATTTTGGTAAATCAACTCTTATTTGTATAATAACTCATTTATTACACTCAATCTCACTGATCACCCACCCAAATACTACTCAATAATTCATCAGACATGCTCTAACCTCACCCTCATTATGCATACACTTGTTTTGAACACCACATTTACCCTCCTGTAGCTATACTGGTATAACTAAGATCCAATCTGGTCAGCTGATGACAATTGGTGGCCAAACACCGGATGCCTTCATTGCTCACTCGTTTACATCCAGCTAAGTCCAAATCTCTAGGTAAAAAAAAATGGAAAATGTAAGATGAACAGTCTCCTCATGAAATGTGAATCCCCATTTTTCTCTGCTTGATTGGCTATTTTCATTGTCACACTGACCAGATGAATATTTAATTGTATGCAAAAAAAAATCACCTCCACTTCCCTGACCAGATTGACATGAAATTTGTTTTTGGGAGAAGCCAATGATGAATTTCCATATTTGGGTAGTGGTGAACACAAATATTACCCAAGTTATCTGCATATTAAGCACCTCATTTGCATATCCTAATTGGTTAATAAAAGAAAGGTGGTCCATGGTGTATAATCTCTGAATATAGCCATAAGTAAAAGATGAAGTTCTGAATTCATAAAATTTAATTGCTGCCGCAAAATGGGACTGATGAGCAATTTGCTAAAAAGAACCGCAAATTAAACATACGACAAATTTCACTTTAATACAGTAATCAAACCCTAGGTTTACTCAAGGTAAGGGGTGACTTACTTGATATTTGGCATGTATGTGGCAATTTCTATCAATGCGGTGTTGCTAATGTGGGTACAATTGGCTAAAACCAGACTCTCTAGTTTCTTGCAGTGTCTCACAAGTTTACGTATACAGCTATCTCTAATCTGTTGAAAACAAAATATTAAGATCATCAGCTGGTTGTCAAATTAACAAGATGAAAGATAATTAGCTTCTGGTTAAGACAAGGCGGTTCTCGAACCACAAGTGTCGCCTGGTTGTGCGATCACTTGCTTTATGATGAAGTTTGGCAAATAATTAGAGAGAACAAATGTACTGGAGAGAAGTGTTACAAAGGTCACATGGGGTCACAAAGGTCACATGAGGTCACCCCACCCCGCCCGACGCACCCTTCCCCTCCCTGACACCCCCACCCCTCCCCTT
>JAMKCH010019562.1:0-21733 GCA_023653785.1 Ophioderma brevispina
GTCGAAGTTATTCACTTTATCTTAAAGCCAGAACTTACTTATCATAAATTACTTCCACCAGTACGTAACTGTTTTCGAATCTTTATAGTTTCTTTATTAAGTTACTCCTTTTTTAAAGAATTTCATATCTGTCAAGTGTGAATAACTTATGTTTAACTATTTGTTCACGCGTTTTCACCTAACCAGAAAGTGGCACACACTCGATTTTTTGTGTTCCGCATAACATGGAGTTATCTCTTCGATTGATTAAAGCCATTGAGATGAAACAAAAAATCCTGGAAAGCCTGGTCTTTTCTCTTGAATTTGATATACAAACAACTTACCATTGTGGAGATAATAATATTGAAAAAAATCGGTTTTTGATTGTACGGCACTTTTTTTGAGACGGCTGTAAATGTCTCTCTTGCCATTCCTTTCTTGAGTCCAAGAGTGGTGGCTGCTCCCTCTTCCACTGACGTTATCCTCAGTCAGGTGTCAAGTATTATGGAATTACTTTGCACCTTTAAAAATGTTGAATAATAATGTTACCTCAATGTAGATTAAAAGGGAACAACTCCTTCTGTTGAGTAACATCTTAGTCAAAGTTGTTTAATAGAGATTCTAATTGATGGTAGAGTATGGGCGGAGGTTGGACTTCGTCCATTACTCGGGGACCGAAGTACCCAACAATGTTCAGTTCTTTCCTCGCAATACAAAAGAGATCTAATTGAAAGAAACTGGGCAACTAACTACAAATAAAGTTATGTTCGTCTGCATGTCAATACTTTGTATTTTAACCCTATGTTGATGGCATAGTGTGGTCCTACTCCGGATTGTTTTTAAACATATGGGCCTACAACACCAAATATCATAATTTTAGAGGCTTCAGTCACGCCTGTGTGTACAATGCAGAACCTTTATCTTCACACTATTTCATAAAATCACAGCTTCACTGAAACTATTCCTGGATTAGTTCGTGGCTTTCTTTGAACAGTCTAGGGTTTATGTTTGCTATTGTTTGGGGGACTTGTGAATGGCCCAACCGCTCAGGGTTGGCTATCATGGCTAAAAGCGCACATCCTATCATATCAAATAAACACGGACTACAAGTTTTTATATACTAATCCTCATTCATACATCCATCTACAAAAAAGTAGAGGCTATTCCACTATCAGCTGGAATGAGTAGCTTTGAGTAAACGCATACAGCGGATAATATTTCACAACCGTCTACAGGACGTTAAGGTTTACTCAATTTTGACTTAGATTTCCTTCAGAATGTAGTCCAACAAGGGGAATGAGGACCCATGGTCAAAAAATTATATGGTAACAATTATTTACATTTTATATTCTAAAAAAGTTTACATATTAAGGATTATACAGAGACAAAGGTTTCCTTACATTATCATTTATAAGATAACCTATAAGATGGTAACTTTTATGTCAATTACCGATATCATTTCATGTCAATACATCACCCCCGATTTTTCTCCCGTAAACATTTAAGTAATTCCTTTTAGCGGCTCGTTTGAAGCCTTTTTGTATTTCATGTATAATCGGGCGAGTTATTTGTTTCGGCTAGCTCTTAAAATACCCTATATTTAAGGAAAATGACAATCTAAAATCAATACGTTTTTTCTTCGCGTCGTAGATAGATTCTGTAGAAATTACGTAATGTGTACATCAGAACTCCTTTGTACAATTTTCAGTGGGGCTTTGTAATTATAAATTTTTTCTTCTTCATGTGCAATACTTTTGGCTAGTATGTGTAGCTTGATTGACAGGTGCGGCAGAATTTACTTTCGACCTGTTATATGTCTGTGCTTGATTGTATTGCGACCATGGTACTACAAGCAAAAACGTGAGTTCCTTCCGTAACGCTGACCCATCTGACAGCACATTTTTCTGACAACACTTATGAATTCGAACCTTAACGAATCACATGTGTTTTATTCCGTGATGGGTTCCGAATCCATACTGTTCATAAAAAGTGTTGTCAGATGGGTCAGGTCACGAAACTCGGAAAAAAAACACGCTCTCTTCTGAATTAATTTACAAACACAGAACGGGCAAAACTACCCCTTCTTTAACTGGTCATATATCAAGTGATCGACACTTCAGGATTCCGACAACATTAAAACAATTGGCGCCTGAGCTACTGGTCAGCTCACGATTTGCTAAAAGGATGTATAGTATAATAACATTCCCCAGCCCCATTAAGACACCTTCCCTCGGTCCCGGTGATGAAAAGCTAGCGAACTGAAATTAAACACTAGACTCTAGCAACCCATGTCTACTCCTAGCCTCCCAGGTGATGTAATTTCAGGAGGTCCTTGTGTAATTCGCCTTCTGTGTACAAGTTGGTTGGTTTATGCTAGAGTGTCGGGCGGTATTAGAACCGGCATGTCCAGGGGGCGGCAAGCGAAAATATCTTCAAGTTTTTAGTTAAAATGTCTTTAAACCAAGTGCGCTCTAAACCCAGTAGACAGATCCGGACTGGGGGACCATCGTCTTAGTATCTCATGTACCTCACTTTTGTTTCCTTGTTTTTGTCTCTTTGAATTAACTACTCAATGGGGACTTCCAACCTGTAGCAGAAATTCATAACCTGCGCCTTCAAATGTTCTGAAATGCAATGACAATCTCCCGCCTTTTTCATGGCTTTTAGCTCCTATTGCAGAAACTGCTGGAATATCATGGTTTCCCAGTGGTCTCATTTCCCGTTGCTTATGTCTAGATGCATTGGAAACCAACAAGGGTGGGCGATGTATATGGGGTGTGCTATTGATGCATATTATACAGGGTAGTTCAAAAAACTTGACTCACCAGTTTGTGTCTGCGCCCTTTTGAATTTTAGATACAATGTTTAACATATGTGGTACACACAAAGCCTGAAAGCTTATTTCATTGCTCTTTCAATTTTGCTGGCAAAGATCTACGTACGCACAATCGGTTAGGTATAGACCGGCTACTGTTGTTTGAGATCAAGAATGTCTGTTTTGCGCTCTGTCCACGGATTGACATTACAAATGAACGGCATCCATCGAGGCCAATCAGTGTCCAGAAGAACATCGGGCTATTTATTGACTGCAGAATAAATTGTGACACATTAACCCCACAAACTTCTCGGGCAATTGATCATTGATGCCCTCTTAACTTCTTCATAACGTTTCTACGTCTCATCACCGCATAAAAATCATTTGAAACATAATTACGTTTATACATGTATCATTTTCGTTTTCTAGCTGTTTCTGGAAGGAGTTGATATGAATATACCATATGAAGGAACAGACATCGGTGACAGCCTTTTGAGGATTAAAGTATTGTCTATAAAATTACAATTTAGAAAAATACAAAACTTAAAAAAAAAGTGTTTTCAATAAAATTTCCGCATTATCAGCTATATTTTACAAAACCCTTAAGATACCACTTTATTTGAACATAAACATAGCTATGGCCCTTATCACATTTGGGGGTCATTTTGTTTAGTTGGCCACCGTGCATCCAAATGGGAATCCCTTTTATCCGTGGATAGGGGTAAAGGCTTACTACTTGATTCAAAGACTGTAACTCGGCATATATTATCATATTGGGAATTATCTATGTGGCATGCAATAAAGATATAGACCCTAAACTTTCAGGTGATACCACATATGTTTAGACATTTGATCTTAAAATTTCAAAATTGCGGACACAATCTGGGTTCAACTTTTTTTTTGACTCACTTATGAATAACACGCGTGATAGCCATTTTGGAGGTCAAGCATGACTATTTAAGGCAAGTAAATCATAAGCTAGTATTTTATTTTGCGAGTCTTTATAACAGATAAAATTTGATGGAGCTTTCGTATGAAAACTTAAAGATATTGATCTGCTATGAGTCTTGAAAAATGTTGTGTAATAGTGACTGCAAAGCAGGGTAGGCAATTTAAAGGGGAGGTTTAATTGGTCAGAACATTCGTATGATCCAAGACATTATTAATCTTGGGCAAACAATGAAGTTTTATCAGAAGCCTCTGTCATATTTTTTTTTGGTGACTTCAAAAAGCGTTCGACACGCTAGAATTTAATTTTCTTCATGACTGTCTCTTGAAATATGTTCTTGGGGAATCCTTCATATAAAATGGGTTAAATTATGTGTAGCAATGTTAATGTAGTTCAGTTTTGGTAAATGGATGGGTTCGGGAAACGTTTTATGTTGCAGAGGCATAAGACAAAGGTTCCGCGTCTTTGTATCCGGCATTATTAATTTATTTTCGCCAGTTGAGATTCTCATTATTAACAATCGCGCACAAAATCTTATTGAAGGTATTACTGTTAAGGTAGAAAATTCTGAAAAAATATCAAATTTGTCAATAGCCGATGACACAAACATTTTCGTCAAAAATTTACGTAATTACGTCGGCTAAAAATGCAATCCAAGTTATCGAAGACTTTGGCAAGGTGGCTGGCACTATATTAAATAAGAAAATGACAGAAGTCTTTGGTTAGGTGAAAATCCTCCACCTAAGGATTTTCTAAATCACATTCCCTGGTCCTATGGTCCAATCAAGACATTGGGTATTACTTTACCAAAAATACGACAATAGCTAATGAAATGAACTGGGATGATAAATTGAAAAATGAAAAGGATACTGGACAATTGAGAAAATGGAATATCATTCTCTAGTTTGGTAAGTTACTGTCTAAAATCCGCTTGCTTTGTTGTCATCAAATTACTGTATACTGGTCGGTGTTTTACATACACCAAAAGCAGTAATTAAACAATCACAAAATTATTCTGAATTTTCCTTTTGGGATAACAAAAAGTGCATATAATTAAGATTTTACTTGGCAAACAATTATAATGAAGGTGGTTTAAAATTCATGACATTGAAATTCAATCATGTGTCTAAACTAAGGTGGATACGTCGAATTTTTTGATGATTCGTGTATGGTAGCGGAAACACCTATGAAAGTGCAGTTTAATAGATTGGGGTCTTCCACTATGTTTACACTATAACTCAAATAGCCCATATTAAAACACTAAGAAAAAAATGTGCCTCTTGTCTATGAGAAAGATTTTGAATGTTGGTGTAAACTACAAAGTTGTACGGAACAAAAATGTCCAAGCTTACCAAATGAAATATTACATCAGTTTATGTTGGCACTAGTTGGATAATGTTCAAAAATAAACCAATATTCTGTAAAGATTGGATTGATTCTAACATACTTACTGTAAGAGATATTTTTACAAAGGATGGTCTTGCTTCCCTGCCAGATATACGTAACAAACTTGAACGTAACACGGCTCGTGCTAACTGCCTGTTTGATTTTGCGAAGGTAAAAAATGGTATAGGTTATGGAAGGGCGATCGATCAAAACTCGATTTGGACGAATTTGATCGTAACAAAATCAATTTTGAGCCCCCACAAAAGAGATCAACAATGAGCAGATTCAACTAAAAGATATGCAACAAACATCTAACATGTTTTATGAATTGTTGTTGCAAAGAATAAAACTCGCTCCAGGGCAGAAATTTACTGGCAAAACAAAATGGGTATCTTTGAAAACGGGTGTAATTGGAAAAATGTATGGAATTTAAGCTGAAATGTGTCAATGATGTGAGAGTTATTAATTTTAACTTTAAACTTCTATACAATAATGTTTCCTGTTAAGAAGAATCTTTATAAATGGAATTTGATCGATAATAGTATCTGTCTTGATTGTACTGTTGAGAAGATGTTCCTCATGCTTTTATGACCTGTAAAAAAATAATACAATTTTGGAAATGGTTACAAAAAATCTTCAAAATATAAACGAAATTTATGCTTGATCCTAATTTTGGCCTCCTAGTGTTTAGTGTAAACTGAATCAAAAGCATTTCGTTTATTGAATTATATCATTAATTATGCATTATTTGTCATCTACAAATGCATAATTACTCGCAATTTTGAAAATAAGACATATGGATGTCATCAACTTAAATTAACATTGTTACTGATTCAAGAGATTAAAATAGAGCAAATATTGAATTAAGAAGAAAAGCTAAATCACGATATTTATCATTTGCTGATCTAGGTAATTATCTACGCTCTTTTAAATTATCACTTTATTTTTGTCATTTTATGTATATTTTAATTTGACAATGTTCTTTGCTTGATTGTATGTATTTGGCTAATATTTTTTATCCTGTAACATTTGTTGAATGCATTGAACTTTGTCAATGTTTTGGTAATTTGATATCATTGTTAATAAAATATGGCTCGAAGGGCCGAAATACAATAAAAAAGGGTGGGTTGACACTGCGAGTCTCGCATGAAAAAAAAAACATAGGTCGACCAGTATCTTGTGTATCTTGCTCAATCCATCGATTTGACATCATATAACTCGGCAAAGAAGCAATTGGCCCAAGACTCGTCTGGGGTGTACACAATTCCACCGGTTGTTAAATATCCAGGTATGTTTGTTTTGCGTGTGTCTAAAATATTTTATTTCTGCAGATTCCTAATGGCTACTACAACTATCATAAGCGGTTTAAAAAAGCTTGGTTCCCTGTGTTTGTTCCCCAAGCGGGGCCTTTGGCTGCAGACTAGTCCCCCCCCCCCCTGGGGCGCATTGTTGTGCATTTTCGGACACCCCTAAGTGCCTAAGGTGTTTTTCACTTGTTGGTGCTCTAGTGGGAAACCCCCCAGGACACCCCTTTCCCCCGAGGGAATTTCCAAATGAAACCCATACCACCTTTGAGGGGACATAAGACAAAGCCAAAGATGCCATATTCTTCCGGTTTATCGTCTGGAAATTAGGGGCAAATCATTGGTTTCAAATGCGCCAAAATCGCTCAAAATGTCCCATAGCAAAATATAGCAGTGTTCCAGGAGCTCACCAGAATCTCTCCTGGAGACCTCCTGCTTTTTTCACATGTAAATTAGGTACCCTCCCGGAGACCTCCAGTAACTTACTGGATACTATAGCTCCAATAACTCACCAAGAACAGCTTTGTTTCTTGGGATCTCCAGGAAACCCCAGGAACTTACTGGATACTTCAGTCATCAGGATCTTGGGGATCATCAGGAGATCTCCATTAAATTATTGGAGCCTTTCTGGATACTAATTTGCATGTGAAAAAAAAAAAAAACGGGCGGGAGGCCTCCTGGAGCTCTCTAGTAGAGCTCCCAGTACAGGGTTGATCGCGGTTTGGTGGTCTCCTGGTGATCTCCATTAACTTTTATAAGATATTACTGAGTATAGCATATTTTTTTAAATTTAATATCACAACACGGAAACATACTCTGTGGCAATTAAAACTTATTGCATTTGTTCTAACCCCATTTGGTCTAATATCCTTCTTGTCTAACTTCAATTTGTCAAACCATATGTCTAATACGGATTGTCTAATAACCATTTGTCCGAGGTCTAATTTATCCTAACAAAAATGTTTATATCCATGATTAATCGACATTGTCAATACCATGTGATCTTAATATCTTTATATACCCAATATGGTCTAATATATCAATTCTGAGTCTATACCACCCCCTGGTCTAATAATCAAAAATTACCTATCCTGGCACTTATGTTTAAATGTTCAGATCACTCATTTTGTTTTAATATTCAAAGGGATATTTGACCAAATGGGTTATTTGACATAGATGAAATTAGACAGGATGAGATTAGACCAAGAGGATATTAGACCGAAGGAGATTAGAACAGATGGATATTAGACAAGGGGGAAAATTAGACCAGGTGGCTTTAGAAGGTGGATATGAGACAAGGTGGGATATTCGACCCAGGTGGAGATTAGAACAGATGGAGATTAGACCAGATGGAGTTAAGAAATGTGGGTATTAGACCGAGGGCAGGCATGACCAATGGGTTATAAAAAAGATAGGTATTAGACCAGCTATTAGACTGGACTATTAGGACCAGGGATATTAGACCAAATGGGTATTAGACCCAGTTATGGATCTGAGATATTAGGACCTGATGATATTGACCAGAGGGTATTAGACCAAAAAGGTATTAGGACCGATATTAGACTTGAGGAGTATAAGTCAAGACACCAATAGTAAGCCTAGTATCTGATATAGCAATAGAAATAACCATTCGCCCTTAAATTGATCTTCTAAAATTTGATGCATCACTGTACAGCCCTACATGCAAGTTTGTGGAATCTGCAGTGTGTTGTTCCAAGTTGAAGCCATGCCAGCTGTAAAAACTACATGCTTTAAACAACATACCTAACTATGAAAATCATAGAGCAAGTCCTCTGCAATCTGCGTTCATGTGACAAAACAATTCGTCCGTTTCTAGGTAACATACCAGATTGCATTTATCAGCAGGATCCAATCACAAACCGTCAAGCATGCAGCCGCAATAGGACGGAGCAGACTATAGTAACACCCCCCCCCCCCTCCCCCCCCCCCCACCCCCTTGTTACTATATTCTTGAGTACTCTTGGTAAGTGTGACTTGAAAAGACTAGTTGGATACTTCTGCTTACTACTTGTCTTGGGTAATAAATGTCCGGGCATCTACGGAGACTTGCTCTGGTAACCAAGAAGGCTCCAATTACCTGGATACTTCGGATACAGCTAAAGAGTGAGCTAAAATGATCCGGAATCACCAGGAGCCCCCTGGAGGTAACCCGGAGACATTTCTTTTTGCTATGGGGTACATGATGTTGCACGACAGGCTTCCACAGCATACACCTTGCAAATCATTTTGATGTTTATTTCGAGAAGGACCAATGTACATAATTTAGCACAAAATTACCATTTTGTACATCTTTTTTGTGGGGGCAGTAAAAACGACAGGTATTTGCCATTTTAATAGTGATCATTGTGATATTCTTTTGTTAGATATGAGTGTTTACGTAGATTATTGGTATTTGATTTTGATTTAATAAAATATCTATTAAAGGTGGTGTTCCGATCGTCTTTCGGACCCTGATTAAGCGGAAGTAGTATCGATTTGATATAGAGAAAGGACCTTATGTTCTCATTCTCGTCCGTAATTGAGCCCTCAAAGCAATTTCATTAACAAGATATAAACAAAAAACCGCCGTGTAGTGATTAAACCATCAATATTAGCCACAGTATTGAATAGGGTTTTGCCAACATGCAGTATTGGCGTGATACCATCAAAACCGCAAGTTTGTTTCCCACGGTACTTGTGGTGTGGAGTGCAAGTCAGGTTCTCATGTCAAGTAGAGAAACACAATACACAAAAAAATCGGAAAAAGCACCTTTAATACCAGGGGTCCGGTCGCGAACCTCATGCGTGAACCTACGTGTATACTAATACTAACTCATGCGTATGTCATACAATAGACCTTTTCATACCAGTTAACAGTGTTTTGGATAAGTGATAATACTCAGGAGGACATAGTATGCAAGTAGATTTACGAATGAGTTTCGCGGACGAACCCCAGGTAACTATTGTTAAATTGCTCAGTATGATTTATTATTTCTTTTTGGTGTAAACTTCTTACTGTTGTCGGAAACTTGTCTTTTGTACACGATCGGTACTCTGCTTCACCGCGCAAGGCGCAAAATTCTTCATTATGTGTTGATTTTTTTTTTTTTTTTTATTGTTAAATTGATATCCAGGTATTTTGGTTCCAAGGTTAGTTTAAAAATTCAAAAGTCATTTCGTTTCTCATCATGTTCATAGAAATAAACTACAGGGTGAAGTAAAAAATGACCTTGGTGGATGTCCGCCATTGTTTTTTCAATACATATGTAGATAGGTACATATGAAGTTTAGCATATCTTAAATAGCTGAAAAGATACTTCCAATCGGTTAATATAGGCCGAGTACAGTCTTTTGAATCAAGTAGTCAGTTCCCTAACCCAAATCCCTATTGAATGCACGGTGACAAACTGAATCAAAGACTTCAAATGTTAAAGGTGTACTGGCTGATTCAAAAAGAAGGTTACTATTTTTCCCATGGTTTAGTAGAAAATCTAAAGGGAATTTCTGTGAATGTAATATGGTCAAAGGCAGTTTGAGGTCTAAATTTAAACAAACTTTTAAATTTGCAAATGCCAAACCCAAGTTATACTAATTTGAATAAAATCAGCGCATTTTCCTGACTGTAAACATCTGGGTAACTTGCAACAGTTTCTATTCACACACCAAATCAATAAAGCGTGACAAGATTGCAATATTATGTAAATGAGCGAGCTATTATACTCATACTCAAGATCCATAAATCAAACATAATATGTTCATCTTCTAAATTCATCATAAGATATTATTAAATAAAATCTTATTTTTCTTCGCAACTCTTTCGCAATTAGTTGTCAAAACTGCAAAAAAGTAATAAGTGTTCTGATATGAGAAGTCTACCAAGAGGAACAGCGCTAGAGTCGTGGTATTCAAAATTCAACATCACATTTGAAATTGTCAGCATTTAAATTTTTAAATATACAAGTAAAACTTTCATTTGAATGGAAAGTTGCAAACCAATGGAGGCTTTCTTGTTGCATTATGATTTGGTGTATAGAAACTAAGAAAGTTACCAATGGTGCAGTCAGGAAAATGGGTGGTTTTAGTCAAATAGATAATGGTTTGTACGAGCGCTTTCTAATGACATATTGTTTATAATGGATTCCCTTACAGATGTTTTATTAAACGACAACAAAAATGAGTAACTTATTTTTAAATCAGCCCTGTATGTTCTATGTGTAGGTCAAATTAAAGTGGTATCTCGTATAGGTGTAAAAGCCAAGCGATAATGATAAGTTTATTTGGAACCCTTTTTTTCAAGAGGGCATATTTTGGTCTACAAAATATAGAAAAATAATTTAAACTCAAAAATGTCACCCGATGTCTTGTTCTTTCAGATGTATGATTCATTCAACTCCTCCAGAAACTGATAAACACTATATCATATTAGCATATATATTGAACTAAAGTGTGGGGGCGTAATATAACATAACAGTAAAAAGTATTATTTAAGTGGAATATCTTTGAATTACGAGTGCTCAATCCCAGTACAGGAGAGCGTGAAAGCATTTCCAGTATAGAAGTGGAAAGGCAACCGTTATTCTGAGTTTCACAGGTATACCCCACTTATGATCACTGGGTATTCCGATCTTCAGGCGGATGATGTAACGTTGGTCGTGTCTGAACCAAAGACATGTATGTTTATATTACATTATTATCGTGTCACGACCAGGGCACTTCCAGTATTGTCTTTCTTCCAAATATTCGAGAGTGCTCAACCACGCAGTAATGGGGCGTAATCTATCACAGTAAACACTATAGGCCGTGCAGCGCAGCGCAGTAAAAGAAAGAGGTAAGATCTTGTAAGTCTATATTAAACTAAAATTTTCAATATTATGACTTACCTTTGTCGCAATAACAGAACAAAACCAAAGATGAGCTTGGAGACTGTGTATTGTCTAACCACAGCGAAACCTATATGGAGTATACACTCTAAATTGCCAATGCCTATAAAACAGAAGAAAAACATTCTTAAAATTAAAACAGGCTTGTTTTTCTTTAAAAGACGTTGCCCTAAATGTTTGCTCATAATAGAGAACATCAATATTTCCATTGCTGAAATAAAAATTTAAAAGTTACTTCATACAATTTTAAGGGGCAACAGTTACTGAATTCGCGCCACCGCAATGCTTATTTAGGCTAATTCTCATAACACCTCAATTGACTGCTTTTTTTAAATATCATGTTTGCAATGAATGCTCATCTGTATTGGTAATTATATACTGTTTGATTTAAACTCCCCCCCAAACTTCTCTCAACAGACGGGGTTCTACCAACCGACTTCCTAATGTCTATGACTCGATTATTGATCGTCACATCCAGTTCAACAATGCTACTGCAAGAATCAACTAATAAGAATCCGGAGAATCACGAAAATCGAGAAATATTAATGGCCATTGAAAGATTTATACTACTGCATTATTTAGCGGCGACTGTGCGTACCCCCCCTCTGCATTATATATACGATGAAAGCAACTATTCTCTGACGAAGAGAAGACAGTGACGACGGACGCGACGACGGGGGGACCGGTGTGAAAGGAGATATAGTCCCCCCTGGAGATATAGCCCGGGGGGATTGTGGTCTAGAAATAACAGTCATTTGCTTAATGTTGATAGGTTATACTCCAGACCATGGCTTCCAGGGTCAAATAGTTCACGCGGGACCTCTCTCTAGAAATTAGTCCTTACTTCAATATTCGTGTCTGGTTTTATATAGTTTAACGGGACATCTAGTTCCATCGGACTATAGTTCCTTTACACCAGTGACAGTAACCATGTCCCCAGCTATGTAGTCCTGTATATCACGGTAGGACACAATTACGTATATGGAATGAATACAGATGTAATAAGAGTGTGATAAATGGTATAAAAAACAGAAGCTGTCGTCAAACCGCCTGCGTGTCTAGCGCAAGGTCTCTCGGAACTTACGATGTAGATTGGCCCAGGTTCGAGTTACTATAGAGTATGCTTTATTTTAATTGTTTAAATTGCAAAAGGTTTCATATTGTTAGTGTTACGAAATGTTAATCTTACCACGAAAAAGTATCCCGCGAAATCTGATAAAAATCAAAAGCGCAGCATTAGGCGTGCCTGAGTCAAGAAATTACAGGTAAGTTATTGGAATTTTCTTTTCGGAAACATACCAAACTTATCAACATTTGTTTCGTCTCCATCAGACTATTAAATTCAGACTTATGTAGTAATGTGCACTCGGATTACTAGCCTAATTATGATTGTCAACCGGACAATATACCACTTTTCATTCAGAGGGGACTGGGTAGTAAACCTGGCCGTGGATAAATGGACTTGACCGGCCTATGAGCATATTTTTTTCTCGGCCTCGCTACGCTCGCCGGTTAACCCAATTTTTTGTACGTCGCCTCCAAATTCTAATTTAAGCGGCCTGGTGGAAAATTCCACAAAAGGTCTATGGTCAGTCCGCATATGGTTTTCGTACCTCATTACCTCAAGGTTAAAATTTCAAGTAAAGATGTGCAATGATGAATTTACTTAACCCTAAAGCCATTGAATCTCACAAATCCACAAAATGTACAGCTGGTGTGCTTTTATGTATTTTGTTAGATTTTTGTAATAAATGGATTTTTGTAAGATTAAGTGATTAAGTAAAGTCAAGTAAACCACACACACACACATCACACCTTGCGCGCGCACATACACACACAGGCACCCACACACGCACAACCACACATACGAACCACACACAAAATAACACAACACGCGCACAACGCGCACTCCACATGCACACACATACACACACACGACCACATACACACACACCAAAACACCCCCCACACATGCAAACAACAACAACAAGACAATGCAAATTATAACTACACAAATAGAAAAAAAGAAGGAAATAAAGGAAACCGCACATGCTCGAGCATTAGCATATGAATTTCAAACACGTCAATGAACCAAGTGAGTTGGGGTAGAGTAAGATAGCTACTACAAATGTCACAAGTGTGAGTCATTTTTATGAATTGGAACTTCAATGGAATGTGCATACTTTGAAAATTTGGTCTAATATCTCGTACAACTAACCACGTTGTCATTGTAATTGGTGAATACCACTTACAACTAACGTAACTAATTAAGTAGCAAATAATATTAGAAATATTTAGTTCCTTCAATCTATCTAATAGCATGGCTTAAAGTCAGCTTAAAACACTCAACGGTTATTTTGTACTGAGTAAAGTGTGCAGAATATTTATATGGCTATTTAAGGTAAATTACACATTTTCTCACATTTATTGGATATTAGGTCAAATGCATGTCATGAGTGAATGTCTTTGAAAAAACACATAGATATAGGCTTATTTCGGAGAAAGGGCCATATGAAAAATTTTAGCTTCACAAATGACAGGTTTCCCTAAGTTTGGACATAATTTCCCTTAAAAAAAAAACGTTTTCTTTTTTTTTATCTATTTCAAATGAACTAAATAATATATTTTTTTTGTAAAAGGGACGGGTTATATAAAACACGGAACCTGAATCATGCAATAGGAATTCCTCTTGAGGTATTTCACACACATATGCTGAATTTCTCACAATTTTGGGATTCATCTTTATATGTTCTTTTCACCCTCCAGTTTCCATTTATGGTCATTGGTCTTTGTATTTTTAAGTGGTAGGTTATTCTCATGCCTAAATGCTTTTCCGGCATACCTCACATGGTTTGTTTTGTTGTTTGATGTCAATTGATGTATTGTTTTTTATTGAATCAATAAATGGAATGGAAAATTGGAATATTTAGTTGTAAAAATAGAAAATATATGGCCTATTGATTCTATGCCAATTTCTGGCACGGCGTATGTGTGTAGGCCTATAATTAAATCATACGTTTATGCGAACGTATACGAAAAACTGCATTCTGTAATAGAGTTAAACTGTGCAGTGCACGTTCCCGTTTAAAGGAGCTGTTGTACCCACAATGCATCGGATGCACATCAACATGGCGGGACACTGAAATTAACATTTACATGTCCCTTCTTACGGGTAAATAACTTCGAGTTATTGATGAGTAATTTCTCGGGGGCACTATAAATATATAACAGTGGCGCCGAGTGTCGGGAACATTTCTTGTATAGTAACAGTACGTGAAATCCACGATATCGCACAGAAATGGCCAGAAGTTTCGGACCGTTCAAGCCGACGGAGGAAAAACGTTGAATGTTACATCGAGCGTTTGGAATCGTACTTTATCGCTCGCGATGTGTCACTGCTAAAAAGGCTAGCACGTTAATCAGTGAAATAGGGTAGGAAACCTATAAAATTTTGAAAAGCTAATTCCACCAACCTAGTAAGCCCATGGACAGTCGTATGAGACTTGAAAAAGTGTATCTGAACATTTGATGCCAAGACCCTTGGTCATAGCAGAGCGTTTCAAGTTTTGGGGGCGGATGCAAGGTCGATGAGTCCGTCCCAAAAACGATGCAGCAGAAGATAGCGTCTTTCAAATAACATGTGAATTTCATGAGCATTTTCTGGACCAGGCCCTTAGGGATAAGTTTGTTCTGGTCTAAAAGACACCTACGCAGAAAGCATTATTGGCGAAGAGCACTGACTTTGCAAAAGCCTTAGAAACGGCCACAGCCATTAACTGGCTGAAGGCGTGATTCACAGAAAAGAAGTGGTATAGTTGTGGGTGCATTCGTCATGATCGAGTAAGGGCAGTATCGTGGGACGGTAGTAAGCATTATCTACAAAACCCAAGCACTCTCAGAATAACAAAAATCAAAAGGTGGTTAAAAACCAAAAGTTGCTATCGTTGTGGGAAAGGTCCCATAGCAGAGAGTTGCAGAACCGTACCCCCATATAACGTTGCAAAACATTTGGTAAAAACAGGACAAATACTGTATGTCGTAGCAAACCTAGAACAGTAAACAATGATATTTTTGTTGAGTCAAAGTCAAGTACATGTACAAACTTAAGTAAATGAAGCCTGCCCTCAAGCTCAGGCAAAGCCCCAAGTCAAATTAAGAAGTACTACTATGGGTATGTCAATGTGGGTCACTGTAGTGAAAATAAACCCTTGAAAGTAACTGTCGGGGTAGATGGTCACCCCCATTATCATATCCATGTAGATTAAAGGGGCAGCCAAAACAATTTCCCAAAGAGGTATATCAACAACATTATGCGCACATCCCATCCTTGAATGAATACCAGGGTAACTTGACAACCTACTCGGGAGACAATCTGCCGGTACTGGAGTGTTTGAGACTACTGTTAACTTACAATAGACAACACATTGCCTATTATAGTAGCAAATGTTATGAACCAACCACCAATTTTTGGAGAAATTGTGAAATTATCAGACTGGATTGGCAGTCAATTTTTATGCTTTGTAATGAGCCCGTAAACTTGTGATATTTGTAGCCAAAAACTCAGCAGTGTTTCAAGATGGGCTTGGCACAATGTCAACACACAGGGCAAAGTTGTGTGTTAAGGAAACGGCGGTACCAAAATTCCATAAACCGAGACCAGTACCGTACGCTTTGAAAACAATCAGTAGATGCCAAGCTTGATGAATAGTTGCTCAGGGTATTTTGGTACCAGTTAATTATGCTGAATGGGCAACCCTTGTGTCATAGTACCAAAAGCTGACAAAATCTGTGCGTATTTGCGGGGACTATAAGGTTACCATTAACCAGTTACTTGGGATATGACCAGTACCTATCCCACAACTCAAGATTGTTACGTACTCAGTGGGGGAAAATATTTTTCAACCCTTGATTTGTCACAGGCCTACCAGCAAATGATAGTGGATGAGAATTCTAGGAAGTATTAACAATAAATAATCACAAGGGTTCTTTCAGTACACACGCCTACCATACGGAATAGCTAGTGCACCAAAAAGCATCTTTCAAATGCAATGGAGCAAATTCTCCAGGGTTTAGAAGGTGTCATTTGTTTTTTGATGACATTTTCGTATCTGGGAAAGATGAAGCGCAGCACTTGGAACGCTTTGAAGTGTACTGTCCCGGTTGGAGCGTGTGGGCTGAGATTGCAACAGAGAAAGTGCAAATTTATGCTCACTGAGGTGGTATATTTGGGTCACATGATAGTGAAAAAGGTATAGCCCCAACACTTGACAAAGTCAAAGCTATTGAAGATGCACCACAGGCCACGGACTGTGCAAGAGGTACGCTCATTTTAGGCATGTTACAGTATTATGGGAAATTCTCCGACATTGCCACCTGATTCATCCGCTGAATGAACTGTTGAAAGCGCGTACACCCTTCAAGTGGACTGCGGAGTGTAATAACGCGTTTAAAGCAGCAAAAGCACAGCTACTTCTGAAGGGTACTGACACATTATTGAGTGTAATTAAACCCCTGACGGACTAGAGTGTGCTGCATCTCCGTACGGGGTAGGAGCAGTGCTATCTCATATCATGGAAACGGTGGGAGCGACGATTAGCATGCTTCCCGGACTCTGACCTCAAGTGAGCAAAAACTACGCACAACTTCAGAAGGAAGCATTATCCCTTGGTTTGGAGTGAAACGTTCCACAAGTAGCTGTATGGCGCAATTTGACCCTAAATAACTGATCACAAACCCCTGTTGGCAATCTGGCCCTAAGTGTGGTGTACCCTCTCTTGCAGCAGCCAGAATACAGAGGTGGGCAATTATACTCTCCGCATACCGGGTGTGGACTTAGCTTCAGAGTACAGGCGAGCACCTCGAACGCAGAGCCCTATCGCGATTTGCCTGCTACTACTTGCAACACACTGATGAAGAGAGTAGCGTCTTCCATTAAATCTTGTGAATGACTTTACCAGTCAAGCATCAGAAGTAGAAACAGCTACACGTAATGACCCAGTGTTGCCGCGGTATGAATACACCATGTTGGGATGGCAACGGAGGTAGATGAGAAGCTGAAACCTTATGAAATCAGGAGACATGAACTATCTGTGAGTGGGGTGGGCTGTGGGGACTAGGTATGTATTCCACACAAACTACGAATCGAGAGTTGAAATGAACTCCTAGTGGACATCAAGGTATGTCCAGAATGAAATCCACTAGAGGAGGCTATGTTTGGGGGCCCAATCTGGACCTGATATTGAAACTCTAGCAAAGGGTTTGACACACATGTTTAACAGTCAAGAAAAATCACCGTCTGCACCGCTTATCCATGAAGTAGTCCAGTCAAGCTATGGTTTGACCTGGAATAAAATTGCAAACAGAAAATAGTTTTGCTGCAACCTCAATTGCTCCGAAGACCTTTAACAAACAATATTTTAAACATAGAAAAAATAGAGCTTGGGAAAAAATGGTAATTTACATAAAACCAAAATGCGCCGTTAAGTCCATATTTTCAGAATTATTTGTTCTTTTCTGCCATGATAATCAGATGTTATTGTAAAAGTAACATTTGCACATATTTTTCATATGGAATATGACATCTGTGAGAGACTTGTATCTTTGGGCTGGAGTTAATACCATATGGCGACATTTTTAGAAGATGGCGGCCATTTCCAGCCAAAATCAAAGTCCTATTTTTTCAGTAATATATATCCCTGTTCATTGGCACATAGTATTGGCTTAGATATCCTAATTATTAAGTTTTTGTAGGGCCACATTGGGCTAATAATATGCAAGATGCTGTAATGTCTAAAGATGCCTGCTATATTCCCGCCAAACTTTTTGGTTTTGTGGGAAAACCAAAAGTTTTTATGTCGGTTTGTATAATCCTGATAGCCATTAAAGTACATTGTTAAGAGAGCCATTTATTCTTGCATAATGAGGCAGCAGCTAAAAAGTGTTGAAAAGGGGGGGTTGGGGGAACCAGCTCACTGTTGATTGGATAGGTTTTGAGAAGTCTATATCCACCTGGGACGTGGACGAAAGGTAGGATAGGCACGCATTGAGAATGTGATCCGCAGTCTGATGGCGAACCACATTGGCAGGCTGGAGATGTCGCAGCCCCAATATCGGTACATACTGCTATTGAAACGACCATCTCTGACCACCATACTTTATAGCTATGATGTTCTTTTCGCTGAAGCACTTCAGGTGAAATGCCTGAAAGCACTGCATGAAACTCAGATGGAGAAGTGGGTACAAAGGCAGCGCAGTAATGGTTCTCATGTCTCGTTGAGTACTACTCTTGTGTCCAGCTCCCGGCGGGAGGGGGGGGGCGCACTCCTATCTTGGAGGTGCGCGCATGTAAGGCTGTTAGACCCATTTCCTCAGTCCTGCCGTCACCCAAAGACACCCAATGTATTTTGAGAATGTCACCCCAAGACCCCGATATTTCACAATTTTACCAACTGTCACCCAAAGACCCCTATTTGTGGAAAAGTTTCAGGTCAAAGAACCCCTATTTTGGGTGAAATTTTTGCAAAATTTAATTTTGTATTTTAAAGGTTTTTGGGGGAAATTTTGCAAATTTTGCACCCAAAACCCCTGTGATTTTTTGGGACTTTTTGGCTGTCTCTCCCCCAAAGACACCCTTTTTTTGAGTTCTCACCGAAAGGCCCCTGGGGTTCGAAGCGCCAGCCTTACACCCATAGCCATTCATATGTTATTCCCACGGGGGTCCACTTCTTTGTGTGAGAACTATGTAACCATGCTGACGGCATATTCAGCATCACTGTCAGAGCCAGCGCATGGCAGTGGTGCGTGGAGTGGATGGGCTAGCACCCCTGAGATCCAGCAAGGTGTACAGGAGGTTGATTCTCGAAGATACCTAATTTTGCAACAAACTGACCTAAAGTTGTGCTATACTGCCTCGAATGCTGCGATAATTAAGCTTGATCAAGCTTCACTTCCAGATAAGTTGGCGTAGAATTGTAAGGCAGAGACGCTCCATTGAGTTGACTTTTGGAAGCTGCGATTGAGCCTCTTTTGGTGTTAAATGAAGGCAGAGCGGTTGACTTGGCTTCACTCAGCTTGAGTCTCCAGGTCTTGATTTCTGCAAGTAGGCCATATCTTGCTACGTGTACTTTCTACTTCAGTCCAGCTTCTGTCCAGTGAAGAAGGGCAAGGTCGTCGCGTAGCCATATTGTCTAGATGTTGTTTTAAGGTAGATGCGGGGGGGGGGGGGGGGATATACATATACAAACCTTGACAGCATGGGATCCAGTACTGATCTTTGTGGGACTCTGTTCCTCAAACGACACAGTCAGGACTGCTCTGCTCATCACTAGCTGGTGTTAAGAATATAAATTGTACAAGGACGATCCGTCATGGTCCTGAGAAGCTTGATGTCTAGCCCTGCAGCCACACGGTGTCCATATGCTGCAGTAAGGTCCCCCAAGATGACGTCTGCCTTACGACCCTTTTCAAAGCTCTCCTCAATATCAGTTGTGAGTTTTACGATCTGATGGCCAGTCCTCCGGCCACGGCGAAATCCTGCCTTGTTCGTCAGGTAGATGGATTCGGCGAGTGGCTCAGACGTGCAAGGACCAGCCTCTCAAGTAGTTTGAAGGAAACACACAGTACTGATATTGGGCGGTAGTTTTCGGGGTTGTCACCAGGCTTGTGTAGCCCTCATCCAGATCTTGGGTTAGAACTGGTTTGTAAGGCAACATTGTAGAATTCAAGACATCATGGGCTCAGTGCATCACAACTCACGGGTATGTTATCATGCTCCTGTGCCTTTTCCCTCTTTAGTTGGCTAATATCAGAGTTAAGCTCACTTGTGACATGGGTGTTTAAAGTGACCCGTCCAAGCCGGAGCTCGATGAAGTTTGGTTATCTCTTTTTTTGACAGAGTAAGTGTAATTTTTATCAATATCCTTGAAACGACCATTTCGAGGAGTGTGTTCGGCTATTCACTTTAAAAAATTTCTGGCAGCCAGTATTTCCAGACTTTTAGGGTAATTTACAGAAATTTTCTGTCATTACGGAACTTTGACAGTAATTTTACAGAATTTGTCTCATATTACGGAAAAAAATGTGTATTTTAACAGAATTTTTCCATAATTTAAAATTACGGACCAAAAAAAAGTCCGGAAATTATTGCTGCCAGCAATTTTGAAATATTTCCGTAAATTAACATTTTTTTATGTTTTTTGTTTTTTATTGTTATTGTTTTCTCAAACAGATTTTCGTAAATTTACGGAAAATCTGTTTTTCTAATTTACGGAAATTTTTAAGCAGTGTTGGAGTTACATAACCAGGGCATTTGATATCATCATTTGTGCTCTCATAGTATGAGGGGGAGTTTGGGGACGTGAGACTCATTATTAATGAATTGGATAAATCAATGCTTTAACTTTCATTTTTTATGAGTTTTATCCCCTAACATATACCAAAATGTTATGCTTTTTACATCAGCGACGTGTGACAAGGTAGATAAAAACAATCACACATATTACACAAAATCAAATCAAACCACACATGTTTGGGCTGAAGCCCTTTGAAATTGTCCCCCAAATATAGAAATTATACTAATTCTTAGTACTGTGTATGGGCTAATATAGGATTTAATGTTATATATATAATAACTATATATATAATATATATATATATATATATATATATATTATTATATATATATATAGCTATTTAAAAAAATATACAAGGAATGCACACAAAGCTAAGCATGTTGAAGTCAAATTAAGAAGCCGTAAGAATGGTAAGGTGGTCCGCATCTCAAGTCAAACAATCCGACGCCAAGCACAACCAGTGGCACTGACAATTATATTAACTAAATTATGCGAAGAGAAAAAACACGAGATTGGACTACTGACGTCGCTCATCACAGATGTGGACACGACTAAAGGCCTAAATTAACAATATCTTAAGAATATATTGATACTAAAGAGATTATATAAATGCACTTAAGCATTTATGGGAAACAGAGTTGCAAATAAGGGCATCAATATCATTCCTCAGGATGGGACCCTGTCTTCTGATCGTATGTTCTAGCAAGATCAGTAAAGAATTTTGAGGACATAGAGATCAGAAGACCGGGTACCATACCTGTGGATGGAATGAACTTTAACAAAGAATCTTGAGAAATTATCGGGAAGAAAATTATTGTTAAATTTAAACATAAATATTGCAACTTGTGAAGTTATGTAAATCAGTAGACTGTGAGATATTGAGTTGGCAAAAAGAGGTGGTGAATGAGCCACGAACTGAAGCAGTGCACAATCGAACAATACTTTTTTGCATAAGGTGAATTGAATTCAAATTGGATTGTTTTTGTCAGCCCATGATAAATTCAATATTTAATGTGAGAAGACCTAAAGTTGTATAAGAGAAAATAATACATTAAAGTGTAAAGTATGCT
>JAMKCH010019563.1:0-22622 GCA_023653785.1 Ophioderma brevispina
ATTTCTGCTCCATTCTTGTTGATAAAGAAGCGATGGGAAATATGATATGGAACATTGAATACCCTGGCCAAGGAAATGACTGTCTCCATTTCTTGGCCCTCATGGGAAATCATGAAAATGTTCTGCCACAAACTACACAGCCAAAATACAATACAAAAATACATGAGGTCAGATTTTGACTTTTCCATTTCATGAATTGATTCCAGTGGAATGGAATGGTCAAAATTTGATCCCATGAAACATATTTTTACTATTGCACAAACATGTATATATACATATTTGTGCAATACCAGTCGACTTCATGAAATGGAAAAGTCAAAATATGACCTCATGATATAGGCAGTCAATATTAGTTTTATATCACGATAACGCCTGGCTTCTTTTCATGCCATGTGATAGTGAAAATTATGTCCCTCATAAATATAATCATCTTCATTGATTGGTTAAAAGTGTCACTTGACCACAAATAGATCAACTATTTGCAAGAAAGAGAGTGAAAGCGAAATCAGAGGGAAATAGTTATCAATTTCTCCATCAATTTCTCTCTGATCGACATCAGAGGGAAATTAGTCGCCTTTCCCTCTGTCTCGATATGCATGTTACCAGTTCTTTGATTGGTTCTTTTGTTGAACATTATCAATACGACTGTTGAAGTATATCAACAATGCATAGACTCTTAGGTTGTGTTCTCACTATAAACATGTGGTCCCGGACCTTGGTCCCAGTCCACATAGAAGTCTACATTGATTTCTCGTTCTCACTGCCGCGATATAGTACTCCCACCCGCAGGGGCGTAACCAGACCTGAGCCTCCGGGGGGGGCAAGTCTCAAGAAGCTTCCCGATTTTTCATGGTGCCCATTTTCCGTAGACCCAGTGGGAGGGGGGGCCGCAGCCAAGGCTATACCGCCCTCCCATTCCTCATCTCTTATTTCCATCTTTTCTTTTGTCTCGTCTTCCCTCTTCTTTTTCCCTCTTTCTCTTCTCTTCCTCTTCCTCTTTTGCCCTTTTTTCCCCTTTCCGTCTTCTATTCTTCCCTCTTTTTCTCTTTCCCTTTTTTCCCCCCTTCCTTCTTCCTTTCCCCCCCCTTTTTTCTTTCTCTTTTTATCTTCCTTCCTCCCTTTTTTCCTTCCCATTTTTTAGCTCCCCTTCCCGTTTTTTTTGCAGCTGGCCCCCCCCCCCCGCCCCCCCACTGGTTACGCCACTTGCCCACCCGTGCCACACACCGATGTAGTTTCAGGCCCACTTACCCGGATGTTGTTCCTTATATTTCCCTGGTAATTATGATATATTTCTTGCATTTAAAATAACACCATTTCTGTTCATAGGTATTTTTGCAAAACCAAAAAAAAAAAAATGAATCCCGACTCTGTCATTAATAAGCGGGGATGTGGTGGTTAGGCCATATTTCCAGTAAGCACACTGTTTTTATCTTGTTAGTTTTTTTTGGTGTACATATGTATCTGAAAGGTGCTTGTTCCGATTTATGTTTATTGTGTTCTCTACTTGATATGAGAGCTGGCACTTTGCAAGTGCACCTCATCAAGTATTGTGGGAAACAAACTTGGTTTTGATGGTAGAAGCAATAATGCACATTGCAAAGCCCTTATTCATACTGTGCTTAATATGGTGTTAACAGTAAAATGGTGGTTTTTTGTTTATATCTTGGGAAGAAATGGATTGATGTCTCAAATTTTAAGGATGACAATGAGAAAAATACGGCTATTTCCATCTGATATCAAAATCGATACGTTTCCATGAAAAAATCGGGGTGTCCCCAAAGGAGATCGGAACATGCACCTTAAAGACACTACAGTGATTGAAAATATTTGAAAATTTGCAGGATAGCTGCAAAGGGAAGGATATAAGTGTGAAGAATTCTCATAAGTTACCTTTTACAGCTGTAGGAATTAACAGAAAAGGAAGAAGAAAACGACCAGTGTTCCAAGATACGATTCTCTCTCCATTCAATTACGTGTTGTAGTAAGTGTCCGTTCGGACAGTAATGACTAAAATCTCTGTTATGTCCTATTAGGTTGCTTCTGGTCTTATCATTTGCAGGGTTATGTTAGATCTGCACGTGTTACGTACATGCTAAAATCTGATTTTTGATGATTTTTTCGGATTTTGGATTTAGCAAATCCTGATAGGGTCTTTAATTTCGGTAGTACAGGTATATATGAGTGTTAAGTTATGTCAACACTTTATATTAACGTATCAAGATTAAATAATCTTTATGGAAATAAGCAATTTTGTAGATTGCACAGATCTATGAGCAATACATTTCAATATACATGTACCATTATAGACCAAGTTATTAGACAATTTCCTCATAAGTCTGGGAAAATGCCTTATGAAAGTTTTTTTTTGAATTTGTTAGGAAGATTTGTGTGTGAAGAAAACAAAACATGCAAGATTTACCAGACATAAATCACCATGCCAAAAAGAAAAATACTTGAGTGTAAAGTGCATGTATTCTATCATGTTGCGTGTGTATGGTGGGCATGTGCGACGTATATGTGATGTGATTCTGGAAAAACCGCCACATGTCGCACAGGACAGTTTTGAAAAAAATAAAGAAATAGCTTAAAATATGTTTATTGTACTTTATTTTTTGTCAGATGTATAAGGCTTAAACTTTTGATGTGTGTAACAAGAAGAAAGAAAAGAAGAAAGAAGTAAAGAAAGAAAAGAAGTAAACAGTTAGGGAAAACTTTAATATTTCAAAATTAAATGTTTTTTGGGGTAAATTTTCAAAACTGTCCTTTGCGTCATGTGGCGGGTTTTCCAGATTGCCATTCACACAGTGTGTGATGTGTGTGTTACCTGTGTGTATAAAAGCAATGTTATATTGCAGGGTGCTCAAGGCCCGGTGTAACCAAAGTTCTGTCCCTTAATGGGGACAGAAATGAGAACTTTCAATTTCTTTCAGAGAATGTATGTATAGTATGCACCAGAGGGTGGTTGAAGCAATCCCCATTAATGCTTAGCATGTCCCTATTACCTTACGGTACTAAACAACATGGCAGGACTTAGGGATAAAAGTCTGCAAAAGTTTAAATAACCACAAGATATTATTTAATATGCTTTAAAATTTCCTTAAGTTACTAAACGCTTTGTTAGGCTAAAATGAGCATTAAAGTCAGAGGTTTTATGTGTTTTAAAGGTGCAACAAGAGATTTGAGGCACCAAAATCTGTGTCATAAGTCATTTCATATGAATTTAGATATAATAGGATTTCTTACTTTGTAGTTGGCACAGCAATGTCATTTAAAGAGAGAAAAAAGTGATTTTGGATTAGCTAATATTCAATGTTAAACATAGTCCGAATTTCGTATGTGCTCCTATACGAAATTAGAGATTTCACAAGTTTGTACCAAAGAGAAACATTCTCAGCTTAATCCTTTAAGTTAGGGATATTTTTGATGGATAGCTTTAAAACAGGGCAAAAATCAGTACTTCGATTTTTTGACGGGGACACCTGTATTTGAAATCTCTCGTGGCACCTTTAAGATAGGATTTTTGTGGATCACCTGACCACTATGATGTGAAATTTCCAACAACTGGTGCATTGTGGGATTGACTCACAACAACTTGGTAGGCACAGACAGGCGCGGATCCAGGGGGCCTTTGGCACCCCCCCCACCCCCCCCCGGCCGCCGGATTTTTTTTGACGGAATGTGATGCTGCTTCAAGTTTTATTCCGCTCCATCTTGACATATGATGACCTCACTCCCTTCGTTTTTAAAAATTGCGTCGGTTGACTAAGATTGCAAATTTGCTTCCCTGAATTCCCCATCCCCCCAAAAAAGTTGCACGAGTCGATCGGAGCTGTGAAACCTGAGATACATAAAATCAACGTCCTACACGTGATTGGTGATGAGAGGCGCCGGTGTATCAGAAACCAAGGCTGCGAATAAGTCTGAGAGATCGAATTTCCGGGACTTGAGGTTACGATGTCTTCAGGTTCTGTCGACTGGCAACAAATTTGCTATTGTATTTAGAAGGACGCACATTTGACTTAAGGGGGGGGGGGTTGGAAGTTTTCTAAAAAAAAAAAACTTCACCACCATATGAGCAAAAAAGAGAAACTTCCCCGCTTGCCATTAAAAAAAAACTTTACCCGCACCTTATAAAGGGTTTTAAAAGGTAATTACAGGAGCCTGTTTAAAGTGTTGGGCTTCTCCTAGTTTGAGAAATTCGACACATTGTCATTACATTGTTGAACGTTGCGGACCAATCTGTACTACCTTACGCATGCATGAAACGGCACGTGCACCAACGTTGACGTGCTTAATTCACAAATATTAGCCTTGTACACCAGTTTTCAGACCATTTACCCAAAGTACTAAAGTCGGCCTATATTATAACTAGATTAATAATTACTTGCACTTTTTAAATGGGGTCTATCAACTATTAATACTTCTAGTAGCTAATGGTGGTTGTGTATGCAATATCTGTCCAGAGCTAAACTCTTTACGAATCCACTAACTGAAGGTTCAGGAACAACCCTAATAAGTAGAATAGAATTTAAAATCTGCCTGAAAATAAATACTCCAAAGTTTCGCCCGAACCCACACCCGCATCGCTTATGCGGCCCACATGGGCGCATTGCGGCCACTACCTAAGGAAACAAATTTGATTTTGCTTTGCAAAACAGTTGGTCATTGCATTACCAAACATAATATTGTTACCATCAAATTTGCATGAGAAAATGTGTTTTGGAAAGTGAACATTGCAAGGGTTCCGCCACTTTGCCGCTCACACCCCGGCAGTATGATATATACGTACTATCCATTAACACTTTGCAAATACAAAAAGCTAACCCATCAACTATTATTTTACTTTTAGCATATGTAAAATGTTTCTATCAAATTTGTGGAACAATGTTGTTTTGGAAAGCTAAATCGCAAGGGTCCGCTCGGAAGGGGGAACACACCCTCCCTCACCTTGACAGCTTGATATATACGAACTCTGCATGGTCACTTCATGCTTAATTAAAAAAAAAATAACCCATCAACTAGATTTTACTTTTTAAAACTGTGTGATCATAACTCCTATAAGCATTATTCATTTTGTTTCTATCAAATTTGCCAAAAGAATGTGTTTTGGAAAGCTTGATTATGCGAAAATCGAAGAACACTTAGATTAATTCAAAAACCAAAACAATCAATCAACTATAGAATTTACTTTTTTTAATATACCTATATAAGCATGTAAAAAGCATATATACACATGTAGAGTCAACCACTTATCAAGTTGTTGCAAAGTTTGCATTGGGAAAATTGTTTTGAAAGCGAATATTGCAAGGGTTTTCCGCTCTGTTGCCGGGAGGGGGTTATTCCTCACCCCCCACCCCAACAGTTTGATTACGAATCTGCATGGAAAACTTTATGCTTAATTTCAACAAACCTTAACCCATCAACTATATTGTTACTTCTTAAAAAATGCTAATTATATCTCTAATTTAAGTGAACCACTTACAATTTTCAGTGTTTCTAGAATGATGGGAAAAATTTTGTTTGGAAAGTTAAATATTTCAAGGGTTCTGCGCTTCGGCGGTAGTGGGACCCTCCTCCCGAACCCACCCCGGACATCTTGATATACGAACTCTCATGAATAGTGTGGTCTGTATGTCATGAAACACTTCGTAGGAAATTGGTGCTAAAGTTGATTTTCCTTTTTCCTTGCTGTGTGTTTCATTCAATAGGGACCAGAGCAGACAGAAACTGATGGGGTTCAAATTTTCGGATTGCTTGCCCCCCCCTTTCCTCAAGTGGGAAATGTTACTACACAGGAAAAATTTAAATCGAGTCAATTGTGTTTTAAATGTTATTACAATGTTCTTCCCCTTATAAGGATTAGAAAAAGTATTATTTTTTGGTGCCTACTTACACCTTGTAGTTAAAAGGTGCAACGAGAGATTTCACAGGTCAGTGCCCTAAACGAAATCGAATGACTGAATTTGCCCTGATGTACCTTTCCATCAAGACTATCCGCCATCTGAAAGGATTTAATAAGCGTAGAAATGTTTCTTTGTACAAAATGTGCAAATTTCTAATTTCGTATAGGGCAAATACGAAATTCAGCCTATGTTTTACTATTGAAATATTAGCAAACTATATTCACTATTTTCCTCCCTTTAAAGTCAATCTGTAGCTAACTACCAGGAAGAAAGCAGTTGGATGTCTAATCTATATGTTATTACTATTATTACACACAATTTGGGTGTCGCAAAATCTCTCGTTGCACCTTAAAGAGCGCTATAGCCCCAATAATGGTACAATCGCAACTCCTGGGTCAATTTACCCAATGCTCATATTTTGTTGAAACTGGTGAAAGTTGTTTATATTGTCGCACAGGATCAAAATGTCTTATTTTTACAGTGTGTGTGTGACTTTGGATGGCTACTTTACAATCGCAAATCTCGCAAGGGTCTAGCATGGTCTATGGGGGTCACCAGAACTTTCCCTGGATTTCGCCATGGTTGATACAAAAGATCAATTAAATGCATTTTCCTGTTCAGTATGACAGCAAGGACTCATTTGAACACCAATTATTCAACCCATCGTATGCATTTACCCCCATGGTGACGCTTGAACCATTATGGGGCGATACCGCTTAAACTAAGGTTGGAACTTAGGCAAATATACCTTTTTTTTCTAATCCTTCGGACGAGAGGAACGCGTTAGTGGGTACATTAAAACACAATTTACTCAATTTTAAATTTTTTCCCTGTACTAACATTTTGCCCCCTTGAAGAAGGGGGCATCAGGAAAATTTGCACCCCATTACTTTCTGACAGTTTAGGTCCCTATTGCAAACCCCACACAGCAAACAAAATCAATTTTTAGCAGGAAAATCCTACTGGAATCCACACCAAACCCACTAGAACCACTTTCTGCTTAATTCAAAACAGACTTAACCCTTCAAACTATATTTTACTTTTTAAAATCTGATAACACTATCCACAATCTTCCAATGTTACAATCAAATTTGAATGGGAAAATGAGTTTTGGAAGTTGACATTGAAAGGTTGCGCGCTTTTGCGCGGCGGGGGAGACCCCCTCCCGGACCCACCCCAACAAGCTTGATATACAAACCTCCATGACCCCTTAATGAAATTCAAACAAACTTAACACATCAACTATAATTTTACTTTTTAAACATTCTAATATTCTAACCTATAATTTCAAGTACCACTTATAAATTTCAAATTGTGTACTGTCATGCATGGGAAAATGTGTTTTGGAAAAGCAACATATTGCAATGGTTCTGCCTTCGCGCGGGAGGGGGAATACCCCCTCCGTAACCAACCCCGGACAGCTGGATATACAAACTCTCCATCCACCCATTTAGCATTAATCATTCAAAAACCAAACACTACTATAACCCATCAAAATCAAACATGTTTAAAACAACCCCCCCCTTAAAAATTAGATCATCCCTATAAGGGAGCAGATCTCAAAAGAAAGCCGAAAGTCGCTCCGTTAAGCAAAACCCCGCATTTGGAGTACACATATACAAAAGGATTTATCAACTTAGGCTTCCATTAAATAGACCTCATAAATATATAAGATGTCGGAAAAAAGTTTAAATTTACAAGGATTTGCATCAGTGGTTTCGTAGTTATGACCTATTAACATAAAATTTTGCATGATTTTTGTTTTGCACACTATGTGTCTTTTTTCGGGTGTAACAACAATATAAATAATGTATCGTGTTATTTTTGTTGGTTTTTTTTGAAGGCAGTGATTGATGTTTCTAAACACACACTTGTTGTTGTGATTAAATGTTGCTTCAGGTGGTATTTTTGAATAATTTATGTCAAATTTTGATTTTTTAAACAAATTGACCAACTTTTGTTTTGATTTCCATCGTCAACAATCAAATCAACGTGGAAATTATTTGGACTGCAATTATTCTATAACATTTACACAGCCACAGCCAGTAACAGTTTGGCTTCAATAAAACCAATGAGCTTACATTACAAATAGAACAGGCTTGGATTTGGTTGAAAATTCGTTTCAAGATACTACATGTGACAATGCAACCTGTGGTTCTTCTTTCAATATCCACGTGTGGCCGCAACATTTATCCATGCATCATAATGCGTACTTGTCAATAGAGAGAAGCCTATTGTGACTTAGAAAACCCAGCTGGCGGGCAGCCGTCCATACAGCCTTGCAAAACCAGTGGGTGTAGATTATGAATGCCACGTTTTGGCGTCTATGTTTAATGTGTCCGCTTGAATAGAAAAGCCTGTTAACATTAATTCCGTTATTTTGTTATTTATAATTATTAAAGAAGACTCTGTCGTTAAATAAGAATTCATACTATTCTGATTTTAGTGAGACTTGTTGAAGAGTTGCTATTGATATTGCTCGATTGAGGTGTTTTTTTAACGATTAAAATAAAAAAGATCCCATCATTCCAAGATTCTGATGTTCAAATGCACTAATTATTGCATCCATGCGGGTGCGAAAGTACGGGTTCGAATGTGAATAAAGTATATATTATATAGAAATAAGTTAGGAGGGCCATCACATACGGTAAATAAAATTAATATATTCACTAACAATACCGCTAACACACAGCCTGTTTCATTGCCCTTGAAGGAAGACTGGTGCCCTATATAGAACCCCTAAATTTGGTCATTTTGATTTTCTATTGTTCGTCACCTGAATGAAAAATAATATAACAATTTTTGTCTATATGTTCTTTGTGTGTAAATCAGGTATTTGTAATAAAACCAATCCGGAGTGTTTTTATTCCATGGCTTTTAAACGATACAACAACTGAAATGCAAGAAATACACGTACATCAGACTTGTATTAATTTGCCTGTAAACCATACATACGGTCCTTTAATTAATGTTTAAGGGCCGAATTCTATAGTAACAAGATAGATCAACGAAGTCCATTTAACGAAAATCCTTCGTGGCGGGGTGGACGAAAAGGTTGATTTGTTTGTATATAAAAACGTTACTCGGTCTGACAGTTTAGAGTCCAAAATGTGCAATGTACTATTAGGCTTTCCTCTAATTGGGCCATAGAGGAGTAAGACTTCATTTGTGTTCCTGGTTTGTTCCTTTAAACATATTGTTTACCTTTTTCATGTACTAAGAAAATTATCTCGTTACCTTTTGTTATGTACTAATGTACATAACTTCAAACGCAAACCTGCTTCTGAAAATTTGATTTTGTATAAATACCTTATTAGCGTGATTTTCTAGCAAATTAAAAGAAACAAAAATGACTAGTTTAAATATAAGTTTTTGTTTTTTATTAAATGTATGAGGAAAAGATTTAAAATCTTAATTCTTATGTCGCACAAATCATGTTTAGCAATACATTAACAACCTTTTCAATTCAAATCCTTTCTCGAATTTAGTCACAATATTTAAACGAGCTCATGAATGGATAAAGTCGTTGTAGAATAAACTGAACAGTATTTAATGTAGAGTGTGTGTGTTTAGTCCTTAATCATAGAAAAGGAAAACCAGAAAAAAAGTTGTCAACTTACCTAATACATTGTGTTCTAGTGATGACAACATGTCGAATGTATGACATGATCTATGTGTAATTTGAGTTTACTTTATAGGTTTTCCCCATTAGTTCAACATTTTTCATTTTATTCATATCTCGTTAAGTTGGTTCTCGTCCCAAGAAAACGGGAATATGTGCGTTTGTTTATAAAATTTCTTAAAAGTTACAACCATTTAACACCAAATTAAAAAATAACATTACTTTATTATTCACTCGTCAAAATCAGTTAATTTGTCTCACTACCCCATGGCCCATCATCGGAATGTACCAACCAATTTCGTCTTTGTCATTTAATTTCACATTTACTCAGTAATCATTTTATTTCGTCTCTTGTGGTGTATGTATAGGCCGTGCCTAAGAGTTAGGCCCTGACAGCATCAAGCAAAATTTATCATAATCTACCTATTTACCTTTCTTCTTTTCTTTTCACTATTTATTTCTTTCTTTCAACCTCATTTTGGCCTTTTCATCTCTTTTTTTTTTTTTTTTTTTTTTCTTTTCTTTCTTTCACACTCATTTATCATTTCCTTCTTTTGTAATCATGTTTTTTATTTCTTTACTCTTTTTATTTTCCTAATCTTGAATCTGTATTCTTTTGTGCTTGGTATATACACAAAGGAAAAGACAAAAACTATGATTAAATTTGTTGCTGATGTTTTACAACAGGCTACCCTTTTATTCATGGCCTTCAACATACTGCATCTACGAGACTCAACTAGTATTGAGTTAAAAGTGCAATTATATGACAAAGACGAAATTGCCTTTGTACATTCTGATGATGACCCATGGATACAACGAAATTAAATTGGTCTTGACGAAAGTGCATAAAAATAACGTTATTTTAATTCATAATGCTTAATATAATTGACAAAGCGAAATGGCTTTTAAAACAAACGCACATTTCGGTTTTCATGGGACGAAAAATACCTTAACGCATATGAAATTTAATGAAAAAGTTTTTTGAACTAACTGGGAAACCTATACTATTTTCATTTTCCAATCGGATATCGGGATCTATCTCCTCCTATATTTCGTGATAACGGTAAAGCCCACTTTCCACACTGTAGTTTATAGTCAAGTATTATTCAGTGAACGTATTAATTATTTTATAACATCTACTAATACTAAAAACCACGTTCATGACTGTTGACTGTTCTCCATTTGATGAACCCCGCATCATCATTTTGATGCTTTATATTTTACAATATATATCAGTGGCCTACCGACCGGGGCATGGGGGGGGGGGGGCAAGTTGGCCCCTCTGGTTCGAAAAAGGCGACGTATGGGCAAAATGACATTTTTTTATTCCATCTTTTTCCGGGAAGCAAATTTCAATCCAAATTTGGGCAAGACATTCAAGTACGTTTGGCAATTTTCGCGATCTACGTGCGCTTTTTGTCAAGTTCAGACGTAATTGGAGCAAACAACATCACCCCCCCCCCACCGGAACGATTTACGAATTTTGTCCCTCTGGCGGGACGACTTGGAAATTTTTCCCCCTCTGCCTTGACTTGCTAAGTTACTCCACTGTAATAACAGAGGGTCGAATTTCGTATTTCGCGCCAATAAGATAGTACAATTTCACAATGTTTGTACTAAAGAATATCGTAATCCTTTCATATAGGGATATTATTGGGGCGATTAACTTTACATTTGGTACAAACGGAAAATGTGATTTCCTTATTCTAAACGACACTGAATGTGAACTCTTCGTTTCGCAGCGACACCTTTTAAGGAAAATTACCCTATGTGCTCTCGAAATGTTTGCAATTAATGGAGAACAAATCTCATTTGATTTACTAGTTGTCATTTTTATAAAACTAATAATGTATCAAAATCATCAAATTGTTTAATTAAATTTGATTCGAATTGTGTCCAAAGTTTGGACAACTTATTTGAAGAATGATCACCGCCCCCGCTTGCTGAATCTGATTTTAAATTTAATATGGGAGTGGCGTTAGGTTTTCTCTTTAAAGGTGCTATGATAGATTTCTTCTTCAATTGTATAATTTATTATTTTTTTTATTTGCATATTTGAAATGAACTGTTAATATTGCAAGGATTAAACGAAAACAAACAAAGAAAGATACTTCACTTTATTAGGCTTCAGTCCATTAACATACACGTAAAAATATACGGTCAATGTTTACAGTATTTTACTGTCAGCAATTCTGCTAACAAATTCCTTCAATAATTACAGTATTATACTCTAACAATAAATTAATCAAAGTACTAACTAGTTTTATATTGGCGAGTTCCTACAGAGAGTGTGAATGTGGTAGGAATAAATATCCACTGACAACACCACAATGTTTAACATGACTATCTCAGTTTAATATGAGGACCACCATCTTCCTCAAATTACGTCAGCCATGCATTTCAACTGAATTTAAACGCATTTGCGCTGACAACCTTAAAAATGATAGGGCTATTCACAAATGTCACCAAGTTTTTTTACCATGTTTATGGTGCGTATACCGGTTTGTTTTGTAAAATATTTTTAGATCAAATTACAGTGTGCTGGTTAAAATATACGGAGAATTTGACATGAAACTCCGTTTTTTATTGAATTATGAAGAGATCCACTTATAAAAACAGGGCTGAAAATTGACATAAAGTTCCAATATTTTTCCTTTTTTTTCAAATACAGTAATTTTCATTTGTTTGCCAGTATTTTTCTTCTTGCTTATGCCTGGTCATTTTTTCATGTATTTGCTGTTTAAATAAATTATTTTGTGTAACTTTTGATAAAGTGTGGAAAACAATATCTACCAACGTGGAAAAATTTGTCTCCCAAGTTCTCTGTTCAGAACTGCATTTTTACTAGGAAAATATCGTAATTCCTAAAATTTCAAAATGGCGAAATATATAACATTGAGTATCTCATAAATGGCGAACGGAGAAGCTATTTTTTCACATGACTTGCCACACACCACTCTATGACACTACTAAGCATATAGGAATTCGTATTGGGTCTGAAAAATAACTGTTACATTAAAAAAGGAAATTGAATGTATTAAAGGAAACCTTTCTGAAGAAAATGCAAAATTTTTAATTAATATTTAATGTCGATTATATTACATTTTCTAACAAAAAATAAATGATTTTAAATTTTGAAAATTTGATGCACAAGTCAAAAAAAAAAAACCCACTATATTCAATACCATTACGGTATTCGAGTCTGCCATTGTATACGACCTCACAAGAGACGGGGACCAGCGTTGATTATCCCAATGGTGGCTGTTAACCCCCGTTAACTTTCGCATCAATTACCATTGTCGCTTCCATGGAGCCGTTAATCAGTGAGTTGGACTTGGCGTTTTTGATGTTGGTAATTTTCTGACAAATATTGGATCGCAGTAGGTAAATTTGAACTGTAAAGGTAATTAGGAGTCATAGTTTATGAAAATTAGGGTTGCAAGTCATAAACTCATTAATTAACGTGTTTATGATGGAAAAATGCTAGGTAATATCTAGAAAAATCGATATTCAGGATAAAAGTTTGCAAATTCGACCACGCGATGGATTTGCAAATAAAAGGTATGTCTTTGAATTTCGTGAATATTGGCTACAAAGTGCATCAGGTCCTGTCATGTTGAACTATACTTCCGTCTTTTTAGTTCAGCAATTTTGTACAAGTACTAGTTGTTTTAAAATATATGCAAATTTATGTTAATCACCTATTGTTTTAAAATTGTAAGTGTAAAACCTTGTAAAAAACTGTTTGTGGGGGGGACTTCAAATATTTATCTTTTCATTTTAAATTCCAAAAAAACTCCTTATGTACTCAACTTCCGGTTCAGTGCGTTTGACTTGAGATCTGCTCTCCTATTATAAAGTGAACCCTCAGAAATTTCAAATTGTTCAAATTTGTTTCATATCAAATTTGTATGGAAAATGTGTTTGGAAAGTAAAGATTGCAAAGTTTCTGCGCACAGAAAACGAACAACCCCCTCCTTCCACCCTGCGCGCTATATAGCCTACTTGCAAGGTTCCAAGACTATAACCTACAACCCCAGGCCCTCCCCCCTCCCCCAATATTTATGGGGCCTAACATTAAACAAAACTGACCAAATGAGTCAACCCGCCATCAAAAAAAAATACGTCCTCAAGTAGGCCAAAAAAAAAAAAATCCAGCCTATTACTTGAAGAAAAAAAACCTGCCCCAAAAGCCAACGAAAAAACTATGCCCTCACCCAACTTTCCATTCCACCCCCCCCTTTGAGTCTAATGGTGGCGTCCCTTACGACAGCCGATAGAGCTTCTCGTTCACTTTTTAGGAGACCCTTTTTCCCTTGCTACATAATTCTTTTATCTTACCCTTTACTTGACCTCCTCGCGTTCATATGAAACTTCAAACACCGTGTCTCGGCGTTGAACTGTTTTACTCCACTGTTAATTGTGGTATAAACTTATATACTTAACTCGAAGTCCGATCATTGGTCCTGAAACAATGAACCTTTTCCATTGCACTTAGATATAGTGATTGAACATTCCGCCTCAAACTACAGTGGGAAGTTGATTGCCTGATACACCAATGAAGAGCACCCACCCCCCGCGCCGCTACGCGTCACCATGCAGCAAATTAACAATTATCGTGGCAACCCCCCCCTCCCGTCAGGTCTGGATCCGCCCCTGGCAACCAGAACCTGTATCCAGTGGTGGCAGTGTCCCCCCCCCCAAATGTTACCCCCAAAATGATTTTAATCATACTTTTTGCGAGATTGGTCAAAATCTGCCCTTGGCAAATTTTTAAATATTTTATTTGTCCCGCCGATGAGTTCGGAACAGGGGCTATAAAATGAGGCAGCGTCTGTGTGTCTATGTTGTCCATCGTTTTTTCGTCTTGATAAAATGGGAACTCTGGAACTTTAGGCACTGACTTTTTTTCTATAGAATGAATGAGCTAAGAGTAGCCACACTGGGCTATATTGTGAGGATTGCCAAGTGTATAGTCGTGCTTGATCCCCCCCTAATTCCACAAAATAGGCAGTTTGATGAAAGGTCCAAATTTCGAAAATTTGACAAGACAGACTACCTAAAGTTTAATTTGGTCATGAGACGTCAAAAAATCCAAAAACAGGATCTCTGTCGGGCAGTACATCTAGACTCCTGACCCCAAATTCAATTGTTTTTTAAAAATGCAAACCTATTTTGAAAATATAAGATTTCATTTGCTAATTTTATGGACTGCAAAACTTAAATAAGTTTTAGTGCTATTTTTGAACTCCTATACATGTATTTATGCACTTTTTACGGTTTTACCAATATGCCTGAAACTGAACCATTTCATTTGTTGCACATTTCATTACTGAAAACAAGGTCATCAAATCTAATGTCACATCCATTACAACTAAATATTGATTTCCTACGGTGACAGTCCATTTCAGAAAATCACCATAGGAAATGGATCTGGTATATCACTGATATACAGATCCATTTCCTATGGCATTATCAGTCGATTGGTGCAGGATAACACACACATGCATTATTTTTCTTGTAAAACGATAAACAATAAAAACAATAAATTTGACCCCTCAATATTGGAAAAATCTCCATATTGTGGTTTTAAAATATGGATTTCATTTCATTGCAGCAGAATGGGGGTAGGGTTGGGGGAACAGGTCCCTCCACTTGGGGGGGGTGGGATACGTCCATGGTCCCTCCACTTTTTTTGGGGGGCAGGGGGGGTCATGGCCACCCACTTTTGGAAGTGGAGGGTCCCCTGTCCCCCCCACTGTTCGGATTCCGTCAGGCTTATCTAGCACGTCCCAGAAAACGATAGTAAATTAAAGTATTGAAAATTGTCGGTGGCGCAAGTGGCCCTCCACTTTGAAAATTTTTAAAAGCATCCCCCAATCATAAATTGAATCAACTACTGTACTGAATTAGTAGTACAATAATATCTCTTTATCTGTTTTTAAGAAAGACCTACAAAAATGTCCAATTATTCAATTATTGGCAGTTTCCGTATCTATAACATGGCCTTTTTTTAATATCTTGTGCCTGCAGATTTTTTAAGGAATTTTGGACAATACAAGGATGTTTATTGTTTTAAATGACCCAAGCCAAATTTCACAGTCACTAGTACAGAAAATAACCAATTGCTTACAGATCGGCAAATCTGCACGGAAGATTCGATGATCCATTTTTGTAAATTAACACTATTAAGGAATTACAAAACAAAAACAAGAGTTTTAATCTCTTTAAAGGTAAGCAATGAGAGATTTCATGAGGTGCCCCTTAAAATTGAAATCTACATGAATTATTGCACGGCTGAAAATAAGATCAAAAGACACTTTCCACTCAAAAATACATCCACCAAGTCTGAAATGTCCATTAAAAACTAAGAAAAAACAACTACTCGAAAAAAAATGTTTCTCTGAATTGCTACAAAAGATTTTGAAAGATTATATACAAGAATTTCTTCCTCCTTTTTATAGGCAAACAAATCAAATGAAAAGCAGCTAGACTTATATTAAATATATACAAGTGACATCACTTTTGTTTTAAAGGTGCAACAATAGATTTGCGGCACCCACATTTTGTGTCATATGATATTAAGTTTTATATAGAATAGACATTCCACCGCTTTAATTACTTGTATTTGGCTACAGAATGGTCCTTGAAAGAGAGAAAAAAAGTGATTTTGATTTGCTTATATTTCAATATAAACATAGGCTGACTTTCGTATTTGCTACTATACGAAATAATCAAATTTCACAATTGATCAAGAAAGATTTCGTCATGCTATCCTGAAGTTTAGATGCGGTATATTTTTGATGGAAGCGTTTTACAACAGGCAAAATCAGTACGTGTTTAAATTTTTAGAACACCTGATATTGAAATCTCTTCATTGCACCTTTAATTTTTAAGACATTCTTTCCTGTAGCCAAAACAAGAAACATAAACTCTTTTCCACGTTTGTGAGTTTTTCCATACGAAAGACATCCATTTCATGATAAGTATTTGGAAAAAAAAAAAGAATTATGGACATGCAAAAAACATGATTTTGTAGAAAATTGTGGGGCACCATCCCTCGGGAATCTGAGTTAAGCCTTTAAAACCACCCCTTCAGTTTTCTTATCCAGAGTGATTTTGGGACATGTGTGAGTGAGCATGAGAGTGCTATTCTCCACTTTCTCTTACCATGCCTTCAACATCAACTGCATTTTCAATCAATATTTTATTTTTTAGGTAATTTGTGTTTTTCGTTTTTGTTTATTTATTTAAAACTTTGGAATTCAATTACAATGTGCATTAAATTCAACCACCTAACCCCTCTGAACTGACCAAGCAAAATGCCAAGTGTTTCCCCAAACTTAGCACACCATCATCTGTATGGAACATCCCCAAGGATTTCCAACCAATTATTAAATGTCGGATTAAAGAAACCCTGTCATTCTGTTCTGTGTTTCGACGAAAAACATTGATATTGTACACAAGGCAAATGTTTCCTAAAGGAGGCTACTGCTATTGATGGTTTGACATCCATATCTATTTGACCGATTACTACTCTACAGAACAGTCTACTTTTCTACTCCATACAACAAGCATTATTTTGCAGAGAAAAAATACTCATACCACTTCCTTAACTCAATAAAAAAGCACTCCATGAGCCCTTCCCATAATGGCACGCAGTTTTTTTTGCCTTCATTTTCGATAATCACATGTCATCACACGTATTAAGTGTCAGAGCATTGATCTTGCAATTAAGGGATGGTTTCACACTTGTTACCACCTTAAACTTTTTATTTCTGTTTGATATTGATATTACATTTCTATTGTCTATTTTTTTGTTAACTGTTTTTTTTCACTATGTTGATGCACCTTGAGTATGATGATGCCAACTGTTTACAAAAGTGAAGTTTCCTAATATAAACTAAACAAAACAGTGTAAAACTATACTAAATCTGTGCACAAAAGTGGCAATCCAAGCTATGGATCAATGCTGATATTTAGTTGAATATTCAATCTTTTTTGCCATGGATGTTTTTCATCATATGTTGCATGCATCTGGTAAAACCCTTCCATGGGGTCAAAATTTATATTTTTTAGTTTTTGACTATCATTGCAAAGTTTGAATATAAATTTTCAATACTTTAATTTCTTTCTTCTTTTTTTCTATGAACACATATCAAAAGTTATGCCTTATACAATCTGACAAAAAATAAATTACAACATAACATCATTTGTAAAGTATTTTCGTTATTTTTGCAAAACTGCCTGCGCGACATTTGGCGGGTTTGCCTCCAGATCACAGCACATATTCTTTTGAGCAGTCAAGCACTAGATACGAACATCATAAATCTATTGATATGCCTTTTACGAAGGATCTCGTACATGAATACGCATTACAATTTTGTTAGCGTTCGATTGCATAAACACAGGTGGCATTTTAATTTTGCATTCATTTCGATGGAGTTTCCATGCGTCGCAGCTCCTGTTTCGCGTCCTGGCGCATGATGGGAAAGGGATTCAGACCTGCTGTTCTCAATTAAATAATGCAGGAGTATCCTTGAACACTGCTGCCGCTTAGCTTACTTTATAAGTTATCCCTTTCAAATCAAGATCAGAAAAGTTTTTGGAAACTATAAGTCACACGCATCATTGCATATGCAGCATTAATTATTTTATAAACGTGAATCAACTTCAAATCCCCCCCTAGGGGAAGGAGGAGTCCTGACACTATCTAGAGCCTACAGGCCTCTGTTATACAAACCCTCACTAATATGATCTTACAAGAAAAATAACGTAATGCGCCCAAAAATATCATCAAATCAGATTTTGTGCATGTCCTGTAACAAGTACAATGTATATACAAAAATACCCTACACGTGATACGACCAAAAAGCAACCTAATCAGATATTTTAGCCATTCTTGTCTGTAGGATACTTAATTACTTACCGCGTAAGTGAATGGAGATTCCTATCTTTGAACACTGCGTTTTTCTTTCCATTTCAGTCAATATTTTATATACTTCACTTTTACAGTGCGAGTCAAAAAAAAAACCTAACAAACTAATTAAATAGTTATGACTTATGTTTGCTGAAATGTTTTTTTGGTTATAAAGAGGGAAACGGCTTGCAGAAAACGTTTATTTGGTGTAATTTGGACTTGGAGGAAGAATTTATGCTTATTGGTGAGAGACTTAAAAATCCGATTTGGCCGATTTGGGCCAAATAAGATGGCCTCTTTTCCAATAGAGTAATAGGTCCTTCAGCAGTATTTGAAGTAAAACTTTTTAATACCGGAATTAATGGTAAAGGTGAGAGAAATACTTCAGGATTATAAAATTATTTATTTCGGAATTCAAAAGAAAATGCCTGAGTGAAAAATGTTCAATTTCCCAAATAAAGAAAATCAAGATACTGAACTGGTGTCAGACCACCGTTAAACTTTGGATCAGCAAGAATTTCATGTTTTAACCTACAATGAGAACGAAACTTGGGAGCCAAGTGAAACCATAGAAGGTTTTTTTTAAAACACCCTTTGGGTATATGTGCATTTTAATTTTAAATCCAATTATTTACAGAAAACTTCAACTTTATTTATGGACAACTGGAGTCGCTGCTATTGTGGCAAACAAAAATAATTACCTTAGAGATTAAAACAAAAACCTAACTCTGAGCAGTTTCATTTGTTAATGAACTGATACACTAACATGAAGTGATTTTCAATAACTTATTACTCTTTATGATTGAACAATGGTATTGTAATTTGTTGAAGATATTTTATCTATAATTATGTTACACAATAGACCATTTTATTCAAACTGATATGTTTTTGTCAAGAAGAAATCGATACCAACTGAATTTGCATGTGTGAATTGTCTTTGATATAACGATTTATCATACACGTCGGTGTCAGTCTTTGCGTATTGTATGGCTAAAAGTGGCCAAACAGAATTTTTAGGTCTCTCTGCAAAATTGACATAGTTTCTGAACCCAAAGTCTGAAAGACACCAAATAAAAATCTTCTGATAGCCTGTTTATCTCTGTAAATAGCCAAAGCAAACATTCAAGCAAAAATAACAATTAACATTTCAAGAAAAAATATTTCCTTAATGTAGGGTTTTTAATGACTCACACTGTAGGCTACTCCTGCAAATTTAAAATATTTTGGCTCTTTCGGGTGAATCGCCGATGGTGTCTTCTAGTGTCTTGAGTTAGTCTGCTGGCAAGGTGATGACTCAGAGTTATACAACAGTTCACCATAACAAACTGGTGCCCCAAAGTGTTTTTTGCCAGTGGTATGGTACGTCTTTATAATGAATGATAAGATGAATATTCAAAGCCGACAAAACACTCAATGGATCGAAAACGCTCGGCTTTAATCAAATGTACAGAAAAAGGCTTATAGCAGCCTCATGTCCCAGACTTAGCAGAGAGATACTCTCTCCATAATTCACTTGTAGTCTTTACCCCAGGGTCAGAGGTCTTATAACATATTGATATCTGGTAATAAACTTGGAACCCCCCAGATAGCTTGATCATCATTACTGGTTTGGCGGATAAATCGTTTACGATACTCCTGATAAGTAAAACATTTTAATAGCTGCAAAGACCACAGTTTAAATAGTGTGTCGTGACTTGGGACGATTATTGATGTCAGGGAGTTGAGAACCATTTAGCTCGGTAGTCTATTTGGGAACTCTGCAGGTGACCTGCAGCATTACTCTTTGGAGGCAAAGGGCCATCATATCTTTGCTCCAAACCCTGTTAGAGTGGTCCTATACTTTCCAATGATGAGCAATTCCAGAGAAACTGGGAATCAGAAATTTGAACAAAAACGACACACAAAAAAATACAGAAAATGGTGATTGTATTCTCTTTCCTGAACAGAGGAGGACAAACTGAAAATGAAAGGTTGATGACAACAAATGGCATCATCAATTTCATCCATACTAAGCATCGCACTGATTTTTCCCCTTTGCACAATTTGTTTAAACTCTGAGAACCATAGTGCAATGGCAATATTTTAACGGCAAATTGGTTCAGTCGATCATGAAGAATCCAGCCAAATAGATACTGCCAAATGAAAGTGATCCATGCGTATATTTATATCCAGGGCTGTAACGATTTAACAGCTTAGACTTTAAGTTCTGCAACATGCATTTGTAGGGCCAGGTAGTAATGCAATGCTTCATTTCTACTACTTTAGGAATCTATTTGCAAAATAGATTATATTATATTATGGCTTGGAAATAGTCTTACAGATTTTTTTAAAACAAGAATTTAAATGACATTTCCACGGAAAAATGTGTACCCTAATGTCAATTCAAGAGTTTTTTGTTCATTATTAATTTTAAAAGTTGTGTGTGGTTTGAAACCATGGCACCCCTCTATACCACTTGCAATTGGCCCCAGGTATTCATCAAATTTTTGACCCCTCCCCGATTTTAGATTAAGCTTATTGTAAGGTATTAAGGAGAAAATAATTCCAGATTAAGGTTTTGCATGGATCAATTGGGACAATATCTGATAAGAGGCAGTGCATACTGAGGTTATCGAGCTGGGCAGGGAGCACAATTCTCAAAGTTGTCCCAGTGAATTGTCCAACAAGAGCTAAATGGGACCAAAATGTTGGGAAGTGAACAAAACTTAGCCCAATCTACACTAATTTCAGGGGTTGGGCAAAATTTCCGGGAAATACTAGTATTTCCCACCTAGGGCGGGAATGTGGAAAATCCGGGAAAAATACTGGAAATACCGGGAAGGAAATCCTGGGTACAATAACGGGAAAATACTGGGATATACCTGGTCGATACCCGGGAAAAACTATAGGATGTAAGTACAGTTTGAAGAACCTCATGGAGGTTACCTCAAATTACTTAAGTTTACAGTTATATGTTGTGTGATAATCTGGCGTAGTTGAATGGTTTAATTCAGTTCAAAACTCCACTTCCACTAAATTAATTGTGGATTAAACCAAAAACAAGAATAGTAGATTTAGATAATTAGAGAGGCTACCCTGGGTGCGGTCTAACATTATTGACAATCAGAACTTCATTTCTGAGGAACTCAATTGCTCTAGAGCTCCTACAGCTTTCCTCAACATTTACTGGGCTCAATTAAGGTGAGTTCTGTATGTTGATAGGCCTGTTTTTTATATGACATGCAAGTAAGTGAGCCCTGTTGTGCACCCAGAGGGTATGATTGAGTCAAATCCCACAATGGCACCAGTTTTGGGCCATTTACCTCAGAGGGATCATGTGATCCAAAACAAATCCTAGTTTTAAACATAAAACCCCTGACTTTTACGCTCATTTAGGCCACAAAGCGTAGTACTTAAGGAATTTTTGCATGATTATGAAATGTCTGGGGTTCTGAAACTTTTGGAACCACTTTTTATCCGAAGTACTGACATGAGTTTAGTACAGAACAGTGTTGCAAATTCCCCTGTTTAGAATAGCAAAATGATACATTTTGAGTAACTGTCACAAATTTGCGTGTATAGCATTTTTTTTACAATGCAGTTTTACAATATAACAAATAATAAAAATAATAAAAATATTAACAAAAAAACTGCTATGACAAATTTTCGAATGAATTTGCACACTAGGCACTTGAAATGCATCATGGGACTGATACAAAAACACCCTCTATGTGAACCTAAATGAACTCTGGAGAGTCACTTGCTATCTCTTATTTTTATAAATGAAAGCCTGGACAATCAATAATAGGTTTTGTTCTTATGAAAAGGACCAGCTACACTTGGATTCATGGATTATTAATAATTGAATGATAGAATTTAGAATAAAAAGCTTGCCATGCATCTAGCCAGTTCTAATTGTGTCTTAAATTGTCTTTGAATTTAGCCTACACGTTGCCACTACAACTGTCTGCGCAAAGTAAAATTTCTTTTCCTGGCCAATTTTTGTTGAACTATTTTCTAACTGTGGCTATTTAACCACTAATTTTTGTTTAGTATTGTGATTATTAAATAAATGTTGAGAGAACATGATGCGATTAAATTGAAATGTTGCAAGAATCTGCAGATCAAAAGACTTGATCCAATAGCTAAGTTTAGTGATAAAATGAAAACACAATCAACCCTACCTGGGTTTTATTGC
>JAMKCH010019564.1:0-22306 GCA_023653785.1 Ophioderma brevispina
AGAAGAAAATTAATAGGCTCAGAAATTACCACATCAGAGCTACTCCAAATGTCCACTCACCAATTCATCACAAAATCCATTCAAAACACCTCACCTATAATTGTGGTCATATTATTAGAATGGGCAACGCAAAATCATGGTCAAGGTATGATGCCTAAACTATTTGAGAGTTGTGCCATCAGCGGGAGTCATAAAGGCAAGGTTAAGTAAGTCCTACAAGGCATTGTTTATCATGCTAGTTTATTAATTTGCACATTTGCAGAAGCTAAAAACAAACATTCAAAGACCCCTCATCTGAATTTGGTAAAACTCCATCGTTGGTTAATGTGAATAATTATGTGATAACATATGCAATCGGAGGAGATTTTTTAAGCATTACATTTTATTGTCTGAGGCATTGGGTTGGTAGAGAGAGCAATACCTTTTTACACCACACAAACATGGATAGCTTGTATTATGAAACAACTTTATCAAAATGAGAACAATGTTTGTCAATGTGTCTTTAGGTTTTTGTAAAGTCTTTCATGCTGGCATTACAACTTAAAGCAATAATAGCACATTGTTTTGAAAGGCGCCCCAATTTTTTAAAAAAAAATGTGAGATTTTTACACGGTTGCATTTGTAACTGGCTAGTAAACTACTCTTAGTATACCTGTGAATGATTAAGCTCGAAAATGTCTATGTGTCGCAAACGAAGGAATTTTGTTATTAGAGAAATAGCTGGGAAATAGCGCCATGTACGTGTCTATGGTCATCCATTAGTTGTTTTATTGGTTCGCAGGTATAGTTTCCTAGACAATTACCAACATCACTCTGCAAAAATATAAAATTTAAAAAAATGGGGACGCTCTTCAAAAAATGTGCTGTTATTGCTTTAATATGATACAATACAGTGCCAATTGACCACTTCGGATTTGTTTATTTACCTTTATTTAACTCCCATTTCGTCTTCACTATTGCGGTAAGATTTAGGGTTTTGGATTAAGTTTAAGATTATACATCCTTAATAGACTTGTTTACCCCTTCTGTAATATAATCTAAGCGTATTAGAGAGGCAATTCACTCTGTTTAAAGTTTGACATTAAAAAAATATCCATAATTGACTACGTTAATGGCTGTTTTTCAAATACTTGTCCTCAAAATGATTGTATAATGAAATTCGGATTTCAAAAAGGCTAATATTGAATTTAAGAAGAGTGAAAAAAAAAAAAAAAAAAAAAGTTGCATTTGTAACTGGCTAGTAAACTACTCTTAGTATACCTGTGAATGATTAAGCTCGAAAATGTCTATGTGTCGCAAACGAAGGAATTTTGTTATTAGAGAAATAGCTGGGAAATAGCGCCATGAACGTGTCTATGGTCATCCATTAGTTGTTTTATTGGTTCAGGCAAATCAAGTCAGTGGTTATTTTCTTGAGGTGGCACTATTTCATCATAGACGGAGATAACTTAGCATTTGCAGCTCTGCCGTTAAGTACAATCTGGAATCCCAATTCTAATTACAAAATCGCTTATTTTATGATAAATACGCACTTTTGAGCATCCTCGTTCGCAGGTATAGTTTCCTAGACAATTACCAACATCACTCTGCAAAAATATAAAATTTAAAAAAATGGGGACGCTCTTCAAAAAATGTGCTGTTATTGCTTTAATATGATACAATACAGTGCCAATTGACCACTTCGGATTTGTTTATTTACCTTTATTTAACTCCCATTTCGTCTTCACTATTGCGGTAAGATTTAGGGTTTTGGATTAAGTTTAAGATTATACATCCAACATCACTCTGCAAAAATATAAAATTTAAAAAAATGGGGACGCTCTTCAAAAAATGTGCTGTTATTGCTTTAATATGATACAATACAGTGCCAATTGACCACTTCGGATTTGTTTATTTACCTTTATTTAACTCCCATTTCGTCTTCACTATTGCGGTAAGATTTAGGGTTTTGGATTAAGTTTAAGATTATACATCCTTAATAGACTTGTTTACCCCTTCTGTAATATAATCTAAGCGTATTAGAGAGGCAATTCACTCTGTTTAAAGTTTGACATTAAAAAAATATCCATAATTGACTACGTTAATGGCTGTTTTTCAAATACTTGTCCTCAAAATGATTGTATAATGAAATTCGGATTTCAAAAAGGCTAATATTGAATTTAAGAAGAGTGACTCTTTTTAAGTCCGTAACGTGCCTTGAAAAAAAAAAAGAATTAGTAAGATTTCTGAAGGTAAAATTTATAAACAGAAACCCAGAATAAAACAGAATGGGATTGAACTATTCAAATATCTTCTTAAATTGGCTTAAACAAGTTAATAAGCTAAGAGGAATAACTCTACCACTTAAGATAAGTCTTAACTTTTGTGAAATAGGGCCATTGTCTTAAAGACACTATCAGTGATTCACCCGAAAGAGTCAAAATATTTTAAGGAATAGCTTAAAATGGAAGGATACGTCTGTAGAATTATCATAAGTTACTTTTCCCAACTGAAGAACGGACAGAAAAAGAAGAAAATGGCAGTGTTCAAAGATATCACTCTCTATTCGATTAAATGTTGTAGTAAGTGTCCGTACGATCAGTAATGACTAAAATATTCGAGTTTGTGCATGGTATCTTCTGGTCTTATGATTTGCAGGGTATGTTAGGGTGTCTGTACTTGTTACAGACATGCAAAAATATGATTTTGATGAATGTTTCGAATTTATGATTTAGCAAATCACTGAGAGTGCCTTTAACTAGTCCCAATTAATGATTGTAACCTGAGGTTTGTATATTTCCCTGGGATTATCATACACTGACCCTAAGTTTAAATTATTCATACGTATATTTGACGCCTTTTAATACACAATGTAAAAATCGTAGTTCTCTTAATAAATTCAAGTGCTTTTCAAGCTATTTTGAACATTTACTTGAAAAATCTTCCTCTGGAATAATGCTTGTGAACGTTGTGTGTACATATTGGATGTGTTACCTATCGTAAAAAAGATAAACTTTTTAAAGTGCATGTCCACAAGTCCACTCAGTCTCCTCAGGTTTTCATTTTAACATGCGCATGCGCGCTAACATTTAAAAGATCGATAGAAATGTCGCCCGCGAGTGATAAATGTCTCAATTAGGCGAAAAAGGTGTTGACCTCAACGAAGACTGAAACGGAGAGCGATGTTTTATTCATTAGGTTAGGCAAACAAAAGTTTTTTTTTAGAAAAATGCTAATGCGAAATGCGGGATTAAAAAATATTGCATTTTTCACCCACTTTTTTCTGAATTGAAAGAAAAAAGAATCTTTCAATCGCAAATAACGCGACCCTTTGAAATTACATACATCTGCTTCTAAGAGTAAGACTGAGATCGGTTTGTTGCATTATTAATATAAAGTGATGATTGACATTATTTACCTTTCATGTTTTTTAACGAAACCCGACTTATTATATGCTGTAAAATTTCTCAATAAGGAAAATCAAATCTTGCAATCCAAACGGAAAAAATTCTTTTCCTGTGCCATAGTGTAATATATTTTAGCAGACTTACAGGGTGTCCTAGAATGATTAGTACCCAAAAAATCTAGAATATATTAATTTTTTAAAATAATAAAATGGATGATATGGTTTTTTTTTTGCTGCAATCATCAACTTAGGCATTTTAGATCATAAAAATCGGGCTATCTAAAGTGTAGAAACAGTCCAAAGAGTCAGAGGTGGTGATTTCGTCCTTACGACAAAGTGCCAAAATACATAGTGTATAGAACTTGTTAAAAGGAAACAAACAAATATTTAGTTCTCTCTTGCTTTTCAACTATTTTGTTCCCTCTTCTTAGCAACTGTAAAAAGGAAAATCATATACCTCAATAATCATTAATTCCACCTGATTTGGCTATTTCAGTTTATCACTGATAACACAGACAAATCTGGCCAAATGGATGAAGTACGTCAGTACCCTTTTAAAAGGCTGAACAACTTTGAATATAGACCACAGCACTCTTCGGGTATATGTACATAGTGTTATCCATATCGAATCTGATATGAATAGATGAAAGCTTGTTATACGAATATTGACTGAGTGATGGTTATTAAATTCAATCATGATCAATCTAGACTAAACCAAACCAGTCAGTTTGTAACATATCCCTGCAACTGGCGGATTAAAATATGCCCCTTATTCATTGCTTGGCAATAGCTTAGTGTCATTGAGTAGAAGGACATTTCAGGTGCATTTATTCCATGGAAGTCATTTTTCTACGGTCAATGCAATACAAGAAGAAATGGAAAACGATGAATGTGACAGTGGTTGACAGTTTACAAGAAGATGTAGTCTTTGTTTCAAGTTTTCAAGTTTATTCTCCATATTCAGAATTCATAATACCAAAAGCGTCATTACGGCCCTGGAGGGTTGACCAATGAGAGCCAAAGCTCGTAAATATTGGCCACCCATAAAAATAGTAAAGACAGGAATTACAACAAGACGCACAAGGCTGAAAGACAAGGACCGACAAAGACCAGTGCAGACATACATTAAAGAGACACACATTAGAAAGACACTGGGCTTTGAAGAATAATGCGCCCTCAGAATACAAAATTGAAATTTATATGCAATTTATGTAAGGTTGTGAGCTATTAACGATCGTCCCACCTGAATTTAAGACCAAATCAACGCGCCTATGGATAAAATCATTAATGTCGCAGACGACATTAATTTAGCGACGACGCGGAAATGGCGATATCACAAACAACACCAGCAAGAGTTGATTCCCAGGGCATCCACCCTGCCCGACCGTCTATGACCCCGTTGTGGTTTTAATAACAATGGGTATGAATCCGTGTGGCAATCCACACGCCAGTGCAGATCTAGATCAATCGCTTCCCTCCTCCCCGCAGATCTGCAGATCCAGACCACGGGAGACCACGTCTGACTGATACGGCGCTGCGAGTGCGAAAGCACGGAGACCTCCCGAAACGCACACGTGTACATGCTTCCGTGTACAGCTTTGTAAACGGCTTGGTATTCAAAGAATACTTAACGCGTAACCCAAAGTACGCGTTTTAACAAACATGCAGCGACAGCAAACCGGCGTGGCACACAACCATGCCGCGTTGGCAGATCTGTATCCGGTTAGGCCGTTGCCCGTGTGGTGCTCAAACTGGCTACAAGGATTGAACAGGAATCCGATCCTCTGGATCCGCCATGCAGTAAAGATTGCCCCATAGATAGTCATGTAAATAGACACACATTTGGTGATTAAAGTTACGACATGCAACCTAAAAGGTAGCCAATAAACCACATGTGTGTCATTAGCCTCGTATAAACTCCAGGTCTTGTTTTTTTTGGGGGGGGGGACGATATTTTAAATTATAAAAATATCAATAGTCAATTCTACCAATGGCCAAGGACTAGAATTTTGCAGTACATTGAAGAAATTGCATCTTTACTGAAAATGTGCCAGTGGCCGCTTTAAAACATTAATGCTGGCATATGTTGGCCAAATTGAATGTTTAACAATAAAATATGAATAGCTTAAATAGTAATGAAATACACAATTAGATAATGAGATATTAAGAATATAAAAACTGAGTGGTCCCCAAGAGAGAGGGTCCTAGCTACCATTGCATCATGTACGGGTAAACGATGACCTGTTAAGACAAGATGTGTATAGTGAAAAAAAAACAAATGGTGCATATAGCACCCATAAAACGCCACGGCCTATAGATGGATGGTTAGACACTCAGCACATGGACACTGTATATGACACCGTATTAATGCTAAAAATGGAGTAATTATTCAATATGACAATAATATGTGACCTTTAACTCCACGCTTTAAAATCTAGTGAGACTTGAATTTCTTGATTTAGAAAATCTACTAGGGATTCCACAACAGCGGTCCTGTCTCTTGATTGTGTTTCTAGCAAGATCAAATTCAAAGTTAACGGGCGAACTGATTAGACGAAGATGCGGGTGGGATAATCAGAATGGCCCTGTTTCAACACAAATAATCATCACAATTCCGGGGAAGATTATTGAAAGTGTAATTAAATACATAAATAAACCTTTAGTAAGTTGTGAATAGCATAATTGTCAGGTATTAAGCTTCTTAAATAATGGTGGTGATTGGCAAGCCAAGAGAATTGCAACAGAGTCGGATAATTCTTTTTTCATGTTGATATAATTACCTCTAAATTGGTGTTGTTTGCATCAGCCCAAATTAAATTGCAGTATAAGAGATGGGGTAAAACTTAAAGTTTGTATAAAGCAGTTAAGGTACTGCCGGCAAGCAATGTTTAAGCGAAACAATTACCAGTATACTTAGAAACAATATTAGCAATGAGAGGTAGGATTGAAATCCCATGTTAAAGATTCGTCAAGATGATACCAAGAAATTTTGTATGAGAAACCTTGAAAGTGTAGAGCCATCATAAACAAACCATTTAAAGCCAGGATATATGCGATTATCTATGACGGTTTTTTGACAATCCTGTAGTGTTGTCTTCATATTTAAGAGATAGCTTCTGTTAGCTCTGACCAAATACGTAAACTTATGCACATTCATTATTGACGGTGTCATAAACCTTCATTGAGGGTTCCAGCTTGAACAATAGCATTGTTCATCAGCTATATAAAAAAAAGAAAATGTCAAGAAGAAAATGAATTCGTTTAAAATAAACTAAAAGCAATGGCCGAATACTGAACCCTGTGGGGCCACCACACTTTGAATGGACACAAGATGATTTCTGATTATTATAGATCAACGAGTGACTTCTATCATTGGAGGTAACTTTTGAACACTCGAAGGCATTCCCACGGATACCGTAATGGTACATTATCGAGGAGAATGTTTATGTTTAATCGTACCGAATGCCTTCGAGAGGTCCAGAAATATCCCATTGTATGCTTGCCCATATCCAGTTCACTGACATTTTATTATAAGCTTTCCATAGCAGCCATATAGGAAGAATAGGTAGTCTGAAACCAAACGGGCTGTTTGAAGTAAATTATAATTTTCTAAAGAAACTATAAAGCCTTTATGGATGACACGTTTCAAATATTTTGAAAACCGGAAGAACGGAAATCGGTTTATAATTATTACATTTATTAACGTCGCCAGATTTTGAATCGGAACAACTTTGGCGATGTTTATTGATTAGGGACAATACGGTAGTATAGATAATTCAAAGATGTGAACCAGAGGAATCGAGATTAAGTCAATAACAGCTTTAACAATATCAGGTTTGATGTCATCATATCCACAACTTGCACCAGACTTGAAGAAGCCACATATTTTGATAATTTCATCACAATCCGTATGTGATAAGAACAGAGAATTGGCGGGGAAGGAATATTGACCAAAAAGTCCCTTAAAAAATTGTACTTTTTGTTAGGAATTGCATCCGCTCAAAGGGGACCACTATTAGTAAAACAAAACTATTGAAAGCATTGCAATATTTTTGAGATCAAATAGGATTGCCATTAACTCAATGAATCAGGGATACGGTGTTTACGGTTGTTACCTAGGAGATCATTGGAAGCACCTTCCAAGTCTGCTTAAGATTGTCTTATGTTCTCAAGTAATTCAAATGGTTATTGTTTCTTAGCAGTTCTATAATAGAATCAATATTCTGATACTTATACCAGATTGAGTTTATTAGAGACAGACGGCGAGAATATGTACTTGCGATATAGTTTATCTTGTGATGAATTGACTTAAGATTGCCCGACTAATCCAAGGTTAACGAGGAAAGCGATGGGGATCAAACTTGTACACGTCGACGACGTAGAGGAAAACAACTGTTTCATACTCAACAAATGTTCAAAGAAAATTAGCCTAAGCTTCATTAGGTGACTGTTCCAGGGTAACATGGTCCCCCATTTCAGAGTTTCAGATTATTTATAAAATAGGTGATATCACGATCATTAAAAGAACGCTTGAGAAACGATCCAGGGATTGTCTTTAATAGTCCAATGAAGCGGTTGTTTGAAAATAGGATACTGATCTGTAATGTAACAACGTAAATCCATATTTGATGTGGGTTTATTGAGAACATTAGTGAAAATGTTATCAAGGATTGTGGCTGAATTTGCAGTGATACAAGTTGGACGATCGATGAGAGGAAACATGTTATTTGAAATATAAATTATTAAAATCATTAACTTACGATCGGTGTTAAAAATTAAAAAATCAAGTAAAAGTCACCCGATTATAACCATTTTTTATTTTCTGCAGAGATACGATCAAGACACTGTGAAAGATCAGGAATTGAATAAGTCAACATTGTCTATTGTCACTGGAAGTTGCCAGACGATTAATTCCTTTGAATGTTTAGAAAAACTTCGATAAAACTGATTCAAAATGATCCAGATTAACATTAACATCATTATTACAGGGGTTAATTAAGATCATTTCTAAGTTTAAACGAAAGCGACTTGTGAACATAAAGCGCAACCCCACCACTTCTTCTCCCTTGTCGAGGTATACCTGCATTTAAAGTATAATTAGAGATATCAATAAGGTATGAATCATCCTTCCTTAACCAGGTTTCTGGAGTGGCAATATTGAGAAATTGATATTGAGGTTGGAATAAAGATTTCTATAAAGTCACGATTCTTGTTAAAGCTGCGAGAATTTAAATGCAAAATTGAACAACCGTCCCTTAAAAGAACAACTTTAATAATCTCTTAATATTTTATTACAAAAAATATATTTCAAGAATTACAGATATTATCGCTATCCAAGTTCCTAGTGTTTTGAATTATCGTGAGTATACATTCATATAATAAGTATTGAATTTCAAATTAAGAAGTATATTGTATTCAACAGGGTTTCTTAAAATAGCATATAGAAAACTTAAACTCATCCATCATCTAGTATGTGGTTAAATGGAAATAAATACCAGTACAATTAAGCATACCTTGTTCATCCTCAACGTACCGAATAAACACAAGTTTATGATAATAAGAATTACAGAATTACAAATTTCTATTGCGAGTAATTAAGTAAACACTTATTACATTTATTACAATTTGCCCTCAAAGTGCCAACGTGCAACACAAAACATCAAAATCTTAAGAATAAATTACTGAGCGCCAAATATAAATGAGTAGGACAAGTCAGTAAATATAGCAGGGAGAATTAACCAAAACGAGCATAAGAGCAAAAAAAAAAAATAAATTTGTAACATTTAATAAAGTTGTCAAATTCTTGTCGCCACTGCTTAAAAATTTAAAAAAAAAAAAACCCAACTCCCAGAATTCCATGATAATAAAAACAGGTGCATAACATACACAGAAATGAAGGACCAAGTAAAGGGCAAGATCAAGGACATAAATATTGAAAACAATACAAAGTGAGAATTAAATGCACCAGTTAAATATCAGAGTAATTTGGGACGTTGGATCTGAATAATTAACACTGTTTTTAAAGCTTAAGAACTCAATTGTTGAAAACCAGACTTGTGGATGGCGTATCCAGACCATTAAGGTTTGGATTAAAACGAAAGGAATGGAGGATGAGTAGAGAATCGAAACAATTTTTCTAATCCGATCATTGGTAATGATACAATCCAATACAAGTAGTAAATCATAGATGAGATAAAGATGGATTGTGTAATATTCTGTGAAGCAACGCGTTTATAAGTTGTTTTCAAAGAATATTAAATAAAGTATATAACTTGAAGGTTTTTATCACTCAGCCTTTTCTTTTGTAATCCTCGAGGACGTTCTTGTTTTATATCCTGCAATTAATTCTCACACACCTTTCTATGTTTGAAGTAATTTGGGATTTGTGTTAACTATGCATCTTTGTGTGCCTCACAATGGCCAAACGAATTTAATTTATCTCAAAGCAAAATAGGCATACCTTCTTCGAATTGAAATACCAAATAACCGTTTTCTGAAAGCTTGTTATCCCTGTTTACAACCAAAATAACAAATTATTGGAGCAAAAGGATTCTTAATTAAGTTTTGTTTTGTGAATGTGAGTTTTTTAATTAACACTGTACATAGTGTTATTAATATCAAAATCGATATGAAATCCTGAAGCTTGTTATACGAAACAATTTACTTGGTTGAACGGTAATTAAATTCAATCATGATCCAATCTTAGACCAAACCCGTCATTTCGTACATAGCCACTGGCGAAAAAAGGGCTCCTTATTCATTGCTTGGCAATAGCTTAGTGTCAATTGTGTAGAATGGACATTTTAGGTGTCCATATTATTCATGAAAAGTCATTATATTACGGTCAATGCAAATACACGAAGAAATCGGACACGATGAATGTGACAACGGGGTTACAGAAGATTGTCTAGTATATGATTTTAGCCGCACGTGTTTTAAGGTGTTTTCAAAGATTTTAATTTTTATGGTTGTTCGAGTCCACAGAACAGAATACCCCTTTAATTCCCACGTCAAAAAATCAATATTTCTACTAATGAATCCCGTAGTCTAAAAGAAAAAACCGACAAGTCATATAGAGCCTGTACTTTGGCGTTAAGGAATGTTAGTGAATAGTATTTCTAAAGATTGCATTAGTCTTTTCTCAAATGCCAGGTAAACTTGTTATATCAACTTGAATATGCATTGGAATATTAAAGAAGGAAAAAAGAACCATTACTTATAATATCAATTTTAAAACCATGCTTGTCACTATGCCTGAATTGATACAGTATCTACTCAGTACTCATTCATTAACTTAAGATGCTGTGTTTTAGTATAAAATACATGTTTAAATAATGTCAAAAAATAAAAAAAATAAAAAAAATAAAAAAAATAAAACATTTAAACATTTAAAAGTACGGGTTTAGAAAGCAACAAATCCATGAAACAACAATAACAAAACTAATTTTGGTTTACTCCATTTGCGGCAAAAATCAGAGCGAAACAAATGAAATTTGATATTTGACTTTTCAAATTCGAGAATTAACGGTTTCTAGCAAAGTTGCTTAAAGTTTGGCCCAACATTTACCCAAGGAACGTCAGATAAAAACCTTCAATGCTTAAATTTAATAAAACCGTTTATTACTTTGTATGGACGCTCCCGGATTATCTCATTTTTATTATTTCATTATTATTTTGTGTTTGAAATAAAATTAGTGGTATGTGTTTTTTGGAATAGAACAAATCTGTGAGGCAAAAATTAAGAAAAATACACTACCGAATTAATTTACTCCATATCATTATTATTTTGTGGTGTGAAATAGACATTGTGGTTTTATGTAGTTTATTGGAATAGAGCAAAATCTGTGATCAAAAATTAGAAAAATCACTACCGAATTATTTTACTTCATCAGAAACACAAACCGTTGGTCTTGACAGCTGATTGAGCAGATTTGTTTCATATCACATAATTATCTTGAAAAGAGATAGTTGAAACCAAAAAGTTCACACACAGACAGACCGTATACCGTATCCTGCATTTTTCAAACGTAGCCTTGCCTTTGGATATCTATACTGCCCCTTAAAGCAGTCCCAGGAAATGAGATGATAAACCTACTCCCAAATCTTTACGGGACCTTCCATTCCAATAAACAGGGGCCAGAAAAAAGAATACACTACCAGTGACACATTAGTGCACACTATTGATTTTTCAAGTGTCCTGAAGTAGATTCACACTAGTCACCTGGAATTTTCTATTACTCCTCTGAAAACCAATAGTTCCACTAATGATGTCATCACCAACCCCAATATCGAATGCTTTTTCTAATCCCTACTGTAGACGTGACACAAACCACATCAATTTGCATTTCCGGGAACCTTTAATCGTTTCAAAACCCCCTGAACAAAAAAAAAAAAGCACGGAGCGGCCCCCGCTTTGGTTAGGGAGGGAATTGATTTGACAAACAACATACCGCTACCGTCACTTTTTTGAGGTACGTGTCAGATTTTTTACGCAAATATTTATGTAATCGGCGATTAATATCAGTTGCACTATTTGGTAGAAAAAAATCAATCGACCAATGACTTATTTAACTAATTAGCATAATTAAGTATTTTCGGGCGCTATTCAAAATTTATTTGCCCTTAAATCGTACTCGAGTAACGTTTTTCAAGTTTATTTCACATGTAAATGATTTATGTTTTCCTATTATATCCCAAATGAAAAGTTTGTTTGTTGTCTGTAATGTGGTCAGTTGATGTATCCATCAATTGACAATTTTGGGTAAAAAAAATCCACCAGCAAAGTGGTGTCAGAGGCGACCCCTTATACACTAACGGGAGTGCACAAGACCTTATGCAAGACATCAACAATTCCCACCTTTTCATGAATCTACAGTTGGCTTATTTTTTACCCAAGAATAACCCAATTAAATTAGTTGTATGACACATTCACAGCAAAACTGTTGAAAAAATCACACTTAGTACTTCTCGAGTTTAGTGTCTGTATTTTATGCGGACAGTTTACTCAAAATGTCTCGCCCCTCTATAAATCAATCATGTACTTGAATTTTGTTCGGCCATCATCTAGGTGTCCATATTTTCATTGTGTGTTATTTGAAAGGACAATCTTACGTAAAGTGACTGTGAAGTGTTTTGACTGCTTGGTGCAATTTCTGCAGTTTAAAGAACATGAAAAAACATGTAACCATACATCTGATTGCACAACCTGGTTTGGATAACATTATGTGGCCAAGTTGTAGATGATATGGCTATAACTAAAATGTTTTGATAAATCATGTTAAAATAATGAAACTTGAGAAGAACGGGATATGAAAGACGACAGAGAAGAAGGAAGGGAGTTAATCTTAACGTTAGCTACTTTTATTATCCAAACAAAATGGTATCCAGGTTTTTTTTTTATAAGTTAGCTAAATGCAATGTTAGAGGGTGAGCTCTGTTTTCATTTTGGAATCATACGTTTGATTTTGTTTTATTATAATTGCTGTTTGTTTATTGTTTTATTGTCTGTTTTAATTTTGCATTTTAAGAAATCCTAAATTCCGTACACTCTAACTATTATAATATGTTATTTGTTTTGCTTTCTACAAATATTATAAGAAGAAAGAAGAGGAGAAGAAGGAAGAAGAGAACATCACTGATAATTACGATATTAGGAGTTTGTTATTTTTCAAATTTGCAGTGCAAATATGTACCATGTAGCATTTATTCAACGGACTGTAAGAACCCATGTTTGTATTTGTATAGGCTAATTGCTCATTTGACACTCGGCTAGAATGGAAATCTTAATAATGTTTACCTGGATGTCAAAAAAATGTAAGGAAAAAGAAGACATTTGTAATAATGAATGAAATTATACCTCGAGACGCAATTTCAAATATGAAAAATCATAAATCACTTAAAATGAGGGGGGTTGTCGAGGCAAATGTATACTTTGGACAAGTTGATGAAATCAATTGGATATATCGTCACGGCTTGAAATGCCTCTTGGTGAATTTGGGTAAAGAATGTATTTGTCAACGTGCATTACATATTTCAGTTGTGTGAGGCTCTCCCGTCAAAATATTTCTGTAGTGTTACTGAACATCAGATTTATGTTTTAAAATGGCCTCTATGAAGAATCCTGTATTGAATAAGGACAATATTTTTATATAGATTCCCGTTTACAGTAAGCACAGCGGAAAGAATACAACATTCCAATCAGGGGCCTTCACTTACATTGGTGTTTACGCTTTATGTCCGCATTGTCGTTTAGGGGCCGGGACTATGGTTCCGGGCGAACCATATCTCCTTTTACACTGGGACAAAGAATATCCAAGGGGCCAATGTTATAACACAAGAATAACCCAATTTGCTTAGTTTGGTTGACACAATTTAAAGAATTCCAAAATCACACTTCTAGCTCTTCTCAAGTTTGTTTAGTTTTCTGTTTACCGTAATTTTGATGAATAGTTTATACGGACAGTGTTACTCAACATGTCTCGCCCCGAGATAAATTAATTAAGCGTACTTGAATTTGTTGGCCACCATCTTGGTGTCCATATTTACATTCTGTGTTATTTGAAAGGGATTTAATCTACATAACCAACGAGACTGTGAAGTGTTTTGTCTGTTGCGCCAATTTCTGCAGTTTAAAGAACAAGACAATTGATTTGGGAACATCATGCTCGTATGTATGCAACTTGTAGTGATAATGGCTAAAAACTAACATGCCATACAAATCAGGGAAAAATACATGGAAATTTAAACATAATAGAAACCGGATATTATTGATGATAGAGAAGAGGGAAAGAATTAAGCAAGCGTTGAATTTTTTTCTTAACGTTAGCTACTTTTATCCAAACTAAATGTTATCCAGCTTGTTAAGAAGTTACTCAAAACGCAGTGTTTGTGGTTGAGCTCTGTTTTCATTTTGGGAACAGGGCGTTTCAATTTTGTTTAATTAGTTGTGTTTCGGTTTGTTTTCTGTTTGAATGCCTTTAAAAATCCTAGCTTCCCTTCCCTTTTTATATATAATTTGTTTACTTTACAATACATTAAGAAGAAAGAAAGGAGGAGGAGGAGAGACGAAAAATAGACAACAACATTGAGAATAATAAAAAATATAATGGAGATAACAATTAACCCCGATATTTATCAACGCTATTATTAGGAGTAGTGTTCACTTTAAAAAATATAGTGCAAATATGTAACACCGTATGTTTATGACGCATTAATAACCGAGTTTATATTGTGTAAGTAGTTACATACTAAATTGCGTCATTTGAACACCCCGCTGGAATTGAAAATCTGGATAATGTTTACCTGGATTTCAGCATTAGTAAGGGAAACTACAGAATTTGAATAATGCATTATACACTTGAGACACAATACAAATTTAAATTCGTTAATAGCTCAACATGATGTCTAGGCAAATATCTTAAAATTTGGAAGGTTGATATCAAACGGCCATATCGTCAGGGTATGAAATGCATCTGATGAATTTGGGTAAAGAATGTAGTTGACAAGTTGCCAACGTGGTTAAAATTTCAGTTGTGTTGAGAGTGAGTCTCGCGCCAAATATCTTTGTAGTGTTACTGAATAGTCCACCATTATTTATGTTTAACCCTCGCGTCTACCGGAGCCATTTTTTGTAACAAAAACTCCCGAGGGGGGTGGTGGTACCAGCCCCCCTGTGATTTTCGTTACTTCGAACACCCGATTACCGTACTATGTGTGTCCAATGGATAGCTTAGTTTATTCTTCCATTGGTATCAAAATAAGTACTAACATCCCCGTTATGACGTCAGTCATGGCGTCATATGTTGAGGAAGTACGAAACTACGAATATAGGGGGAAATTGAGATTTCGCAATTTTAGCGACTCAAACACCTTATATGCTCTAAATGCTGTCTTCTATAAAACTACCTTTCTCATCAAGTAGAGTCAAAAACAGCATGAAAATCTGATTTTCCTAACCTTTTTGGCGAAAATTGATGAAAGGCAGTTTTGCTGATATGGGAACTTTATGACGTCATTGTGCGTAATGCTAGCATGTTGGTACTCATTTTGGTATCATTGGAAAGGAGGAGACCATATCTACGATTGTACCAAAATCAAGTTTGTGTGATGTTCCTGTGTGGTGTTAGGTATGTTGGTACTTCTGCTTCCGGAGGGGGGTGGTTACCACCCCCCCATCGATCATCTTTGGGATCACCCCTGTATATTACCTAGACCCCTGTGGATGTGTGTGGTTGTGGTTAAAATGAGCGGAACATGTCAATTGCAATTACATAAATAATTTGCACCAAACGGGGTTTTTAAGCAGCCGTGGAAAAAACCTTCAGGGGGTTTGGTCACCCCCCCCCCTCCTTTCGGTAGACGAGGGTTAAAATGCTCTATATAAAATCCTGTCTTTTTATCATTTCACCAATAAAATCAGATTTATAAGTTATTTTGCCTCTCATTTTGCCTAAATCGTCTTTCATTTTGGTAGAATTGTTAAAATATCATTTCCGTTTAATCAAGAACAGACTGACTTCATTTATCGGAAAATCTATTGTTATGACGTCTCGTAGCGCCAAAGGTCAGAAATACCTTTAAACACCAATAAATGCGCCTTGTGCACAAGTGATCTAAATTTTATACATATAACCGATTTTAATGATGTGTAATTGGTTCAAGATTGGTATGTCCAAAACAACATTACGTACCGGTATTGATTACCAAGGTTGCAGTGTTTCATCTTCCGCCCCAATATTGTCAGGACTCATTTTTTTTATCTATTATTATGCTGTGAGTATACTAGAATTAAATTAGAATTGATATTCTCTCGTGCAACCTATTAAGTTCATAAGTCATGTGACGGTAGTTGCCCAATCACCGCGCGCGCGTCCCTTTCGAGACATGTGGTACTTCCCGAACCCCGCGCAAATCTTTCCATGCCCTTCATCATTGCATGTAATCCACTCATCCAAGAACCAAATTGCTTCGATTTTTTGTTTTCATCTTTCAACCCGGCAAGTATACACGTATTTATAATGTTCGTTCGTTGTAGGTAACCTTTTGCGATATAATTTATGAATTTTGAGTCGTTAGAAATAGTGATTTGTCCCTTGTACCTTGTAGAATATACCTCCGACTACTTCCACTAGGGAAAATTACTGGAGTTGACGAGAGCTGGACGGCATTTAGGTATTTGAGATGAGAAAGTCGAGAGGCTCACTCTGGGTCTTAAAGGTTTATGATGAGGTTTATGTCCGACATCAGTCCTGGTGGTAGCCTGTTCAGGGCAGAGATAACTTCAGGAAAGAATGACTTTTGATGGGGCGTGGATTATGAGGGATTTATCTGGAAATGCTTGTTTATGTGATCGTCTTGTTCTACACTACACTTGGGTCTTGTATAGTTATCGGGATTGATGTCTATTTCGCCATGATCATCTGTATGAAATGTCTGAGACGTTGACCCTGACGTCTTTTTTCAAGGGTTTCCCACTATAAGATCTTGCAACATATCACACCGCTAGCTTGTTTTCTATATTCGCCTTGTACGAATCTGGCAGCCCAACGTTGCACCCGCTGGAAGAAATTTCCCTATTCGTTTGGGTACCCGGATTCCAGGCTGATGAGGCATATTCAAGTTAGGTTGGATGATGGATTTATACAAGTTGCAGGATGACCCGTGTCATTTTTCGTGTGGTGATCATGTCGATTCACTTGCAATTGCCATTGCCAGAATGGAGCCTCAAAAACACGTCTAATTTCACTTTCCTATTCCTATCTTCGATTTATGTTATTAAACGATTCAGCACCTAATTTGATCATTTTGGTTAACTGGTCCCCTCATCTGACTACTGTAGGTTAGGCTCATGGTAGTGAGAGAGGATTCCATTGTTGACTGTGATAAATTATTTAAATTTGACGTCGCCAGGTCTGAGGCACGCCTTGCTGTGTTTACTCATAGGAGGTCACGTACGGTAACTTTTCGCTTGATATTACAAGGGGTCGATTGTGTGTTCGTGCATGTAACAACGCTGTCGTGTTGTGTTAACTAGGCGAAGAGGGGGGGGTCAATTGCTTTTGAATTTCCGTAGTTATTATTGGAGTTACAATATTTTGACATTTTAGCAATTACATACAGTAATTACTAATGTGTTCAGGAATTTAGAAGATTCTCTTTGAGATATCATTATTTTTTCCTTGACGCAGTCACTTTGGGAATTCTTTTCTGCTGCAGTTCAATAGCTTCACTTCAAGCATACAAATTCTAAATTATTTGTGAAACATTGCTTTGCGCATAGCGCTCTCGTGCCACTGGTTATCGTCATACATTCCGAAGTTGGGGGCACAGGAGCTTGTGGAGATTGTGATTCGGTACTTCAGGTATTTTTAGTATTTTTATTAATCATTTAGTGAAAGGATAACTATTTTATTATTTATTTTAATCATACATAGGATTCACAGTCATTGTGTTGGGGAGGTATTTTTCTGTGTCACATGTCGGAATGTTGATGGATTTTAGAACTTAACATATTTGATAAGTATCGGCCATTTCATAATTTAATCTCTTTAAAATTATATTTTAGTAATCATGACTTGTGTTGTTGTTTAGGGGAAGATAAATTAATCTTGTTTATGAACCAAGATACTAGAGGAACGATACATGGTGTGAACTGAATGTTTAATAAGAGCCACTACATGTACAGTTATACTTACCCCATTATGATTATTACGCTTGAGATTATGGAACGGGTGGTCTGAATTAATAGTGTGGGTTGGTATGGTATTTCCGTAGGATTTTCATGCTAAAATTGATTTTGTTTGCTGTTTTGGGGTCAATAGGACCTAAACTGTCAGAAACTGATGGGGTGCAAATTTTCTACTGTATGCCCCCCCTTCCTTCAAGGGGGGCAAATGTGAGTACAGGGAAAATTTAAAATCGAGTCCCATTTTGTTTATGTTACACTAACAACTGCGTATCGTCTCGCAGAATGATTAGAAAAATATATATTTGCCTAGGTCCAACCTTTAGTTAAAGGCGTATAAGCCCTCCTAAGGTTCAAGGTCACCAGGGTAATGCCTCCGATGTTGTTGAAAGTGGTGTCAATGATTCCTTGTGTCATACTGAAACAGAAACTGCTTTTAATTGATTTGATGATATCACCATTGCGACATCCAGTGAAAATTCTGGTGACCCCCATAGACGATGTAGACCCTTGCGCATTTGCTATGTAAGTACCACCACATGTCACACACCTGTAAAACTACTACATTTTTGGATCCTTGTAAGCCACTACAACAAATTATCACCAGTTTCAACAAAGCGAGCATTGAAACATTTACCCAGGGATGACCTTGAACCATATGGGGGCTATAGCGCTTTAACTAACAAGGTCGAACCTAGGCATATATAGCTTTTTCTAATCCTTATAAGGAGACGACATGTACTAATGTAAGCATTAAACACATTTGACTCGATATTTAAATTCCCTGTAGTAAACATTTCCCCCCTTGAGGAAGGGGGCAAGTCCGAAAATATTGCCCCCCATCATTTTGCTGACTGTCTGGTCCCTATTGAATGAAACACACAAGAAAATCACTTTAGCACCAAATCCCTACGAACGTTTCATCATTGACACACACCACCGCACACTATTAGAACTGTGTGTTCTTGTTAATGTTTAATGAATGCAATCATATATTTTGTGTTATTTTGCAATTACTTGTATTGATCAGTCGTTCTTTGATTTTATTATTACAGTATGTTATTGTAACTGTGGATTTGTGGGTACTTGTAACACTGAAATTATTGATATCTGTGGTGCTTTTGCGGATAGACTTGTGATCGTATAATGTAATTGCTATGAATGTGGTTGCTTAGGAAGGACTTACACCATAGCGTAGTGTATGTGTATTGTTAACACTGGGGTGGTGTGAGCACAGCTTATTATTTAGCACCATGTTGGGTAGTTCGGTCTTTGGATACATTCGCATCATGGCGTAGGTTGGTGCAAGTGCTCGTGGTGGGATGATGTTAGTAAAATAATGTAAGATGTAATGTGTATAAATGTCATGCATGTGTTCATTAGTACTGTTGTCAACCACGTGAAGATTTCATTCGTCCACCTACCTCTCCGTCGCCTATCGGTATGTGCATGCTGTGATCGCACTTTTCTCTTTCAATCATCGAGGAATCTAGTGTAGACGCCTTTCATGATATTCAATGTATGATATACGCTTGTCAATCTTTTATCTTTGCATGAATTTAGAGGTAAAACCTAGCACGCTGTTTATCGCAATTTAGTATATCTCACATTGTATTTGCTTATTCACTCTATGAATAATTGTGACAGCCGTTCTCATTTAATTAGCAAACTGTCGGCAGTATTATATTATAAATCGAAGTATCAATTGTAGGTCGGAGATACAATGTGGATAGACAGAAATATTTTGGAAGTACAACCACAACACCACCTAATTGCCTGTACACTGTGAACATTATTTAAATTCCCATTGTACTACTGCACATTCTTTGATATAGTAAACCGTTATTGTTTCAAATCGCGTTGGGAATTGTTAGCCCCTAATTTCTGTATTCTCATGCAATTGTTAGAAACATGCTAATGCGTTACATATAGCTCATACGTGATGTCTATTTCTAATTGTTCTGTTAGGTATATTGGTACCCAGCACTACTCTCACGATTTTAATTGATAAATCTATTACTCTCTTTTGTAATATAATACAATGAAGCGCTCACATGAATTTCGTTTGATGATAGATTATTGTATGGACTTAGGAGATGTTTCAGTGGCACCCATTGCATGTACTTCCTCGTTGTTCTCATTGGCTTGTTTGTATATCCAAGGGTCAAGACCCCTTGGCTTAACAACGAGGGGATGGCTGCCAAATCTCTAACATATTGCATACATCTCATTCATAACAAAATTTCCCGCTTTACCCGACGGGATGTGTATCTCTATTATATTATGTAATAAGGTTAGACATTGACATTCAGGTCAGGCCCATGCATAAACAGTTGGTGCCATATGAGCCAAGCAGGGGATTCCATATGATGCCAAGCATGGGATGCCATATGATCCAAGCATGGGAGCCAATGAATGCCAAGCAAGGGATGCCCTGTGATGCTAAGAAGTGATGCCATATGAGACCTCATGGGATGCTGATGTTAGCAGTGGATGCATGGTGGATGTTGTGATAACTTGGCTACCAATGGATGCCATATGTTGTGCAATAGGATGCCATGTGTTTGCAAGAGGATGGCATGGTTTGCCATAGGATAGCCATGATTCAAGCCATAGGATGCCGTGATGATGATAGCAATGCATGGTCTTCTTTGGGGCAATGTCTCACTCTTATTAACCTCTTTAGTTATATAAATCAATGCTATATTGTGTTATGTTGATAATATTTTATATATTATTGTTATACACTTGTACCCATTGTTAATACAATACAATGCATACCGATGGTATGGCATTGCGATGTAATTAAACTAGCTGGAACGCGCCGAGAGGGGGGACCCCCTGTCCAAAATGTCCGTAAGGCGTTAAAACTTAGAAATCAGAGCGTTTGGATACATACCAAATTGCCCGTCTCATGTAATATGAGTTTAACCATTGTATCCGCCTGTAGGTTTTAATTATCCCGATTTTATGTCCACATTCCTTATTCGCCACCACACTTGGGAGTTTCCAGCTGAGTATTGTAACCATCCGTACAGTATATTGGTGATTGTTCGCGTTTTGGTATTGAAATTCACAAGGAACTTATATTTTATATGTTATGATGGATTATTAATAAAATAAATAGTATGAAGCGGGAGGGTAAGATTTAAGGAGGTAAGACAGGGTATTGTTTTGCAAAAAGACCCGAAAACCCTTTCCTGCCTTCATCATTGCAGTACTTGACGTTGTAATGTAATCTTACGACAAGGCCAAGGCTGGTTGTAATAAATACTAAAACTGATTTACCGAGTCACGTGCGTCATTCAGAAGGACCGCAAGGTTTCGGTCCCCTGCAACTTACCTGCGAGTCCTCCGGGGCGCTCAGCATAGGGGCCGCCTCCCGGCTACAAATTGGTGTCATAAGTGGATCCTAATTGACTGACGTGTCGAGGCTGTGTACAAGGGTGGACGAAAGCGACGAAGGAGTTTTTTGTGGCTACGAGGCTACTTTGGAGGTGTATGTGCGACGAAGTAGTGGTGCTGCTGTACTGCTACGGGGGATCACCGCTACGGTTTGGGTGGATTAAAGCGACGAGAGTTTTATGTGCGAGCGAAGTAGTGATGCTGCGGTACTGCTACTTGGATTCCAACGACTACTCTGTGTGGACGAAAGCGACGAAGGATGGTATGTGCGAAAGTATAGTGCTGCGTTACTGCTACGGGGATTCAACTGCTACGTTGGTGTAAGAAATCGACGAAGGAGTGATGTGCGACGAATTATTAGTGCTGCTGTCGCTACGGGGATTCACGGCTACGTGGTGTACGCAAGCGACGAACAGAGTTGTATGTGCGGACGAAGTATTGGTGCTGCGGTACGGGCTATCGGGGATTCAACGGCTATATTAGTTGACATAGTGCCTTAGAGTTGATGTGCGACAAGTAGTGGTGCTGCGTTCTGCTAAACGGGAGCTCAACAACTACGCTGTGTGGACGACAGCGACGAAGGAGTTGTATGTTGCGACTAGTATAGTGCGGGCGGTACTGCTGCGGGGATTCAACGGCTACGTTGGGTGTACGAAAGCGACGAAGGAGTGTATGTCGACGAATTAGTAGTGCTGCGGTACTGCTACGGGGAATCAACGGCTACGTTGGGTGTACGAAAGCGACGAGGAGTTGTATGTTACGACGAGTTAGTGGTGGCTGCGGTACTAGCTACGACGGGGATTCAACGCTATATTGGTTGACATAAGTGCCCT
>JAMKCH010019565.1:0-7500 GCA_023653785.1 Ophioderma brevispina
GCTGGCAATTGTGTGAACGAAAGGAAAAACGCGCTGTACGGTCCCCGTGGTGCGTCTGTTGTAGTGGCTCCGAAGTCGCTACGATCCTGTCAAAGAAGGGATGGTGTTGTGTCAAAAATAAATGGAAAGGGTTTTCCCAACTTCGCTAACGTATCGTCAACCATAATTATACCTCCCTTTATCATCCGCCCGCGTTTATGCTTGATCATTGCTTTGGAACTTCCACAAAAAGGATAATACAAATCAAGTAGGATTCCAAGTAGAATTTACAATGTTTGTGTTGTATAAGCTTTAAATTGGTTAACTGCACAGTCAAGTTTAGAACTTTATGAGCCTTGGGATTTCCCGCGAGTAGTCTAAGTTTCCTGGGAATGAGATACCAAATTTGACCCACTTTTTCCACTTTTCTCATTGCTTGGGATGGGATCATGGATATATATCCAATTATAATAAAATGGCTGGCATGAGAGACTACCAACGAAACGTCATGCATTTACATGAGAAGTCTTTTAAGGCGAGGAGAGTGCTCACTCCTCTATGCTTATACATTGCAATTGATCACTTCGCCCCTGATGCAGCTCTTGTGCATTTTTGTAGAGTGGATTTTTAACTCCTCTTGGAACAATCATTTGGATGTATATTGTCACTTGCAATGTTCTTAAATCTCCTCTGAATACTCTTTAATTTGATAGCGCTTTTATGAGAGCATTACTTTTTTAAAAGACAATGTCTGTTTTTAATTAATTGTGGGAATTCCAATCTGACTTTTTGCGAAAATGTGCCCCAGGTGCTGTGTTTTGTCAATATGTGCATGTGTGACGCACGTTCAGGTGGAAAACGTATGGCATACAGCTTTTGCATAAGCATCGGGCATATGAAAAACATGACTTGGTCACTGGTTAGTTCTGCTGAGGCATTTCAACCTTTTTGTCTTACCTTCATCTGTTAACAGTGATAGTAGGTATATCAAACTATTAAAGTTAAATGCCGCTGTAAACCGTTTAATTTGGTTTCACAAATAAGCCAATGTCATCTAAAACCCATCCCCCACATGTTTTTCTTACAGATTGTGGAATCTTTCAATTACCAATAATCCAAATCTATGATTTAACTGCATTTTCCTCTAGATATACCATAATACACATACCTTGCCGATTCATTCGTTTCAAAATGTATATCCAAAGGTAAAATGAAGTTAGTTTTATTTCTGATTGTCACTTTTTATTGCGGCATGTTTACTTACTAAGGTGACAATCGCAGAAAATTTTAAAAGTCGGTCTTGCTAGGGCGTTTTGTCCCCCACCACTTTTGGAGTGGTGTTAATTTAACATTCACACCACCAAAAATGCCTTGCGGAAACACCAACCATGCTTACGTTACCTGCTTCTGTTACCACTACTTGCCCTCCCCTTTTTTCACCCAAAATTGCTTGTGGATCTGAAATCCTTGGTTTCAACAAACGAACTCATGTTTGACCTTTGACCCGTCACTCCCAAAACTGGCAGCCATCGCTCATGACAGTTTAACAGAGTAAATGATTCTACCTTGGAAATTCATCCTATTACTTTATTACTCCTTGTTTGCCTTTTGGTTGAAAAGAATGTGTGGATTCTTGTTCTGTATTCTTGCAAGATGATAGGACTTCCTGTTTAAGGTCATTTTTTGTAAATCTGAGACGATGTCAGATGACTTTGAATTTGGCGTTTGTCGTTGTGAAAACATTATAAATACGCGGGCGTAACCTTTTACATTAATTGAAAATACGATAATGCCCAAAGGTTAAGATGACTGTAAGACGAAAGGTTATGCTCAGCAGAAGTAGGGTCACCGGTTGGAATCTTACATGCCTAAAAGATTAAGATATTTACGACTGTGCTGGTTGCAACACTCTAAAGAATACTTCCATAGAGAAATCTGGTAATATTTATTGGCTATGGAAAGTAACGAGAATTGTGTTAGAAAGAAAAATACACCAGATCGCTGAAAAAAACATCCTGACCCGGACATGGATTATCCTTCATTGTTCTTTACCCACGCCGTCATTGTTATACAATAAAATGCTATTTTACTGGGAGCATCTACATGTAACTTTACTATTGCTTTGGTTTTGAAGTCTCGTGCCTCATGTATTTCATTATCTCCTATCTCACACAGTATGAACAAAGATGAGGGTGTCTTCGGAGACACAGTTTGGACCATACCACAACAGACAGGAAACCTATGGGTACTTTTCATTACCCTTCTGCGAAGGTGATAAGGCCTTCCATCAGTCACTATGACACTCTAGTGAACTTAGGGAATGAACTGGAGTTCAGTGGGCTTGATATTTATTATAAAGGTGGTGGTATCGTGTGTGTTCTTTAAGGTCTTGCCCATCCTTGAAAGAAATCAACATAAACAATCCCACTTTAATCAGTTTATATAGTAAGATGAAATTTTACTTTTGTAGTTAGGCAAAATGAACGTGAGCCGATGGTTGTCTTGCAAAAGCCACCTACAATCTTGTTCAAAATTGGTTGAACACTTGTGCAAGATTTGGTTCCCGCCCCCTCATTGCAATGTTGATGAGCACACACACTTGAGAAATCTCGCACCATATTATTTTTCAACACTGATGGGGGGGGGAAAGAAGTTTAGTTACAATGCGTTTCAAGCCTATTAATCTCTTCCAAGCTGCCAATATTAACAAGTGTTCCACGGACTTATGAACAAGATTGTACCAAAGGTCGAAAAAAAATGCATACAAATTCACAAAAACGCTCATAACTCGAGAACGGTTTTAAGTTAAGAACACCATTTTTTTCAGGAAAATGAAGATGACCTTAATATTCTTTATCAAGACACAAAGGTTAAAATCGATGCTTGTACGTGAATTTTTTAAACATTAATTAAAATTTAATAAAAAAAATAAAATGAAATACATATACACAAGATTGCAAGTTAAAAGTACCACGCAAAAATACTGAATAAGACTTGACCGAAAGCACAACAACCGTGCATTATACACACAGACATACACAGTGCGCACATTGCAAGCACTCGCCCCCGCACACACATACGCACGCACACACTCGTGTCCCCCTCACCCCCACACCTAAAACAGAAGATTTTCATAGTAGGCCACGTTTGAACAACGCAAACTACTGAATAAAAAATGACCAAAAGCACACCACAGTACATTCCAGCCAAACTCGCGCGTGAAGGGCGGAAAGAAGACACACACACTCACACTCGCACGCACACAGTTGCCACCCACCCACCCATACATACCCACACACACTGACACACAAACTATACGTGCCCATTCACAGGCAACCACGCACATACACACCTAAAACCAAGACTGTTCATACACGCTGTTGCGCTGAGATCCAATGCAGAATAAGATAAATAAATGAGTTTTATATCATTTTGCTTTGGTCTCTGAGATGAGGGCTTCGCCCTTACGAAACATTGCTGTAAGACATAGTATTAGAATTTTCAAGATCTTAAACCAACAAACAGAAAAAATCTTCCACCATGCCCCCGTTGTTTTGCAGACTTTGTTTAATAAAGATCCACTTTTGGCAATATTTTTGGAGGGAGAACCACACGCATCCATGGAAAATACTAGTGCCGATCTATCCGAACCCTCTTGTCATTAGGATTGCTCTTTTCTATATATGGCCTCCTAAGAGGCGGTGACCCGATCGAGAACCACGACACCACCATACTACATCAAAATAGAGAGTCTGACATCAAGAAAAAGTTCAAAGTTCGCCAGTAATGTCGTGATATGTCTTTTCCTGCTTGCGTTTCGGATGCGGTGCTCGGGGGATGTTCGTGTACAAACTGCTAAGCCGTCCTTCAGAAGATCTCGGCACCTCAACATCACAATCGACTGCAACCTGAAAGTCAACAACTTCCTCCGACATCACTCTCAACTTGGACCCGGTAAATACTACCCATACCGCAACCCACGACCCGCCAGTCTACATCCCACGCTCTCCAACCCCCCACAAAACATCATCAAGAACCTACCAACCTCCAGCAGACGTATAGCAGATATTTCATACAACAGAGATACCTTCGCAACAGCATCCTCATTCTACACAACGACGCTCTGAAAAACAGCGGATAACGAGGAACTCACATACAAAGAACCGTGCAACAGACGACCGCAAACGAAACGTAACATCAATCTGGTTTAACCGCGTTTCAGCAAGACGTCTCCACCACCTCGGACGATCCATTCATCAAGCTCATCGCCAAACACTTCCCCGCCGGATCAACTCCACAAGTATTCAACCGGAACAACCGTCAAGTCACTACAGCTGCATGCCCCACTCGCCAGCACAATCAAAACCCACAACAATAAGATCGCCGCTAATGATAATCAACCTCCACAACATTGATGCAACTGCCGCAACAAGGACTTGTGCCCGCTGCAAGGAAATTGTTTGAAACCTAACATCATCTGCAGCGCCGACGTCAAAGTAGCCAACAGGTGACCTAACCAAACTTTTACATCGGACTGGACTGAACACCTTTTCAAGACTAGATTCAACACACAATACATCCTTCAGAATGAAAGCACCAGATCAGCACAGAACTCTCCAAGACGGTGTGGCAGGCCCCCCTCAAGAAGAAAACACCACCCCTAGCATCACATGTTCAATCGTAATCCAGCGCCCGACCGTCCTCCAGCGGAACCACGAAATGCGACCTCTGCCTCACCTAGAAGCTGGCCATCATCAATGCCGACAAACGCAGACTACCCAACAAGCGACCGAACTCAATATCCAAGTGCCGCCACGAGAACAAATTCTACTTGCAAACCACTCCAGCATCCCTAGGATAATACGACTACGATATCTCTCCGCCGTCCGAAATTTGTCATCTTCCATCTCATGTCGCCCTCTACGACCACCAACTTCTCTCTACGACATCCGCAAAACGCTATATTTCTTTCGCATCCACCGAATAGCAGCCCGTTGTCTGATGATCGCACAAGCGTGAACTCCGAGTAACAACTACCGTTCAGTAGGTTCATCATTTATCTCGCTCTGCTTTCAGCATTGGAGCACTCTGCCTGAGATAGTCTCCTCGCCTATTATAACCGCTCCTGTATTCAGTCAGCACGCTTTGCCTATCTGCAATTATACCATGGAACACCCACGCAGGCTAATCTCAGCTATTCATCTAGAAGAATTACCCATACCACCAGCGAACTCGATAGAAAAAGTTTCATCGGAAGTTGAAGTCCGTCCTCAAACGCATGAGAATGGAAAGCACTATTCTTCCTGAGAAAGAAGAAGACAGCGACGACGACGACGACGTGGGGGACCGGCACTATGGACTTAAAGCCGCCTGTGCCCTCCCCAAATCGCAGACCTGAACCATTCGAAGAAGAACAGTATAACCTCATCGACATCATAAAATTTCGACTACCAGCGACAGAATTCCGAGAAACCACTAAAGAATGCATCAAATCCATACGACCTCCGACGCACTGTACATCCCCGCCGACAAGACACGCAACTTGTATAAAGTGAGCAACCCCTGCACGAAAAGCTCCTACAGAGACTATCACTAGACCTATCAATCCGCGTACACACAACTACCGACCAATCAACACCGACCAGAAACATGTCGCAGAACCGCTACAACAGAATGGACACCATGGCAAAAGACAGCATATCGTCACGCTTAAAGACCGACAAAGAGATTTTTGCCAACACGTTACCATGCATACTCATAAACCCGGCCAAAAGCTAAACGGACTCATTAGTAAATCCTTCTCGACAGAATCACCAGCACATCAGATCTCAACTTCAGTCAACCAGTGTCTCAATTCGACCTCAGTTATAGAATGGTTCCAGAAACTTGAAGACCAAGACAAGCACACCTTCATCAGCTTCGACATTATCGACTTCTACCCATCCATCACAGAGGAGCTACTCAAGAAAGCAACTGAACCGTTCGCAAAGAAATACTCGCACATCTCAAGGCAGGACATCGACATCAATCCCCATTCCAGGAAGTCGCTTCTATTTGACGGAGGGGCCCCCCCCAAAAAAGAAACCCCTTGTAAGAAAAAGAGAAATAATGACTTGTGTCACGACTGTTCGACGTCACCATGGGCAGCACCACGCGCGAAGTTTGTGACCTCATCGGCCTCTACATCCTCAACATAATATCCAAGAAGATCGACAGGGGACAATTTGACGCTACAGAGACGACGGCTTACAGTTTTAAGCAGAACATCCGGCACCGCTTCCGACAGAATCAGGAAAGAAATCAATCAAGACATTCAGAGATCTCGGCCCTCAACATCACCACCGACTGCAACCTGAAGGCAACCAACTTCCTCTACATCACTCTCAACTTGGACAACGGTAACTACTACCCCCACTATAACCCCCACCGCAAACCCACTACCTACCAGTCTACTCCACAAATCCACACTCTCCCTCCAACCACCCACCAAACATCATCAAGAACCTACCAGCCTCCATAAGCAGAACGTATATCAGATATTTCATACAACAGAGATACCTTCGACAACGCATCTCCTTCTACAACGACGCTCTGAAAATCAGCGGATACAACGAGGAACTCACATACAAGGAATCGTGCAACAGGCACCGCGCAAACGTAAACGTAACATCATCTTTTGTTAACCCTCCTTTCAACAGCAAGACCGCTCACCAACATCGGACGTCATTCAATCAAGCTCATATGACAACACTTCCCCAGCCGATCCAAACTCCACAAGATATTCAAAACCGGAAAACCGTCAATAGCAGCTACATCTGCATGCCCAACGTCGACAGCATCATCAAAAACCCACCAACAAGAAGTATCGCCGCTAATGATAATCAACCTACACAACATGGATTCAACTGCCCGGCAACAAGGACTTGGTTCCCTCTGCAAAGGAATTGGTTTTTGAAACCTAACATCATCTACAAGCGCCGAATCAAAGTAGCGACAGGACTAACCAAACTTTACATACCACAAAATCGGAACTGACGGAACCACCTTTCAAGACTAGATTCAACAACCACAAGACATCCTTCAGAAATGAAAAGCACCGAACGCACAGAACTCTCCAAGTAAGCGTGTGGCAGCTCAGAAGAACAACCAACCCTACGACATCACATGGTCATCGTATCCAGCGCCCGAACGTACTCCAGCGGAACCAAGATATGCGACCTCTGCCTCACCGATAAGCTGGGCCCATCATCATGCCGACAACCGCAGACTACTCGACAAGCGACCCGAACTAATATCCAAGTACCGCCACGAGAACAAATTCTCCTTAGCCAACCACTCCAGCCTCACCTAGGATAATACGACTACGATATCTCTCCCCGTCCGCAATTTGCCACCTTCCTTCTCAGCCTCCCTCTACGACCAACAACTTCTCTCTACGACGTCCGCAAAACCGCTATATATTCTTTTCGCATTCCACCGAATAGCAGCCAGTTGTCTGATGATCGCACAAGCGTGAAACTC
>JAMKCH010019565.1:12500-36930 GCA_023653785.1 Ophioderma brevispina
GACTTATGAACAAGATTGGTAGATAGGTACATGTATTTTTGGACCCATAAAATGAGGTCACCATAGACATTTTTGCGATTCATAATGTCTCTTTCACCAATGTCTAAAGGATGTGTTTGAAATTTAACAGTTACCTTTATTAAGTTTACATACACAAGAATTTTATTTGGTTAGAGCAAAAATATTAAAATGCCAAAGAAAAGAAGAGCTGTTGTTACCATTTCATGCAAGGTCAGCGCGAGCTAAGTCAGGTTTTTCTCTAGAGACAAAATATAACTGATAAGGAACACTTTGTAGAATTCCCCATTGAGAATGAAGTTTGAAATTTTGTACTAATCAGGGACTGACTTAAAATAAGGTGGTGCTCGGTAGGGGTCTCGGCGAGTCCTGGGAATTCGGGGCCCACCCGATCATGTCGGTCCCGGGTAATAAAAATCCCTACCCGATTCCGAAAGTGACTTTATAATAAACTGACTAAAATCACTCTCACTCACTAGAATCTGCAGCAAATAGTGTCCACTCAAGCACTAAATCCTCAAATATTGTCATTGAGTTAAATTTAAATTTAAATCCACTAAACGGGTCGCTATGATTTCCAATCGGTCAACAACACAAGCTAAAACGACCTCGACATGATTTCTAGAAACGTGCGGTGTGTGTTTTCACAGCTCGTATCGTCTGAGAGTAAGGCCGGTGGTCAGAGAAAAGGGAACCTAATTTTCAGAGCAGAAACTAAAATGTCGCGGGCCCGTGGGACAAACAATAACATCACCACACGTTCGGTTAGAAATTGGCCTGCGTTACTTTCTTAGGCCGGAGAAGTAAGTTGCTTCACGTTTTATAGTAAATGGCACATGTTTTGTTGCTACTTATGACGTGTAGAGCCAGTTAGAGTGTAATACAAGTGAAGTTGGCATCGACATCGGGCTGGACCCGCCAAATTCCTGGAACTCTCTCAGACTACTATTTCGTGTGACTGGCAATGGCAAGTTTATATAAAACGTTAAATTTCTTGTTAAATACTTGCATAAATTTTTCAAATTTGAAAGATTCGGGTACCGGGTACTCGATCGGAAAAAAAATTTCGGGTACCCCGGGATCAAATTACTCGAAAATGAGACCCCTAGTGATCGGTAAAGGTCCCCTGATATGCCATATAGGGGGGCTTTAAGGGGAGCTTTTCATGGAATATACCAGTGCTAACCATGGATAGAGCAAGAGTCCCAAGGGAGCTTTCAATCGCTCTCCTACAAAGTGCTTAAGGAGAAGCCGTGTAGGGGAGCTATCGCTCTCACCTACTGACTAGCGCTTCGCAATCTCCTGAAAAAGTCGTCCCTGATTAGACTAATTTGTACAATACACTATCAGTTGCACAGGTTCTCTCAGGCAGCAGCAGTGAATGACTCATTGTGCTCCAATCACATCCAAAATACAAATTCCTTTAACGACACATTGGGCTAATAATATTCTCTCAATCTTCTTCTCCAGCACTTTTTTCTCATACGGTTATTTTGCACTAAAGTGTAACTTTCACAATTTTGTTTATATTAACCTTGCTAAAGATTTTTCCTGGGATTTTGTTCAGGGGATCAAGCTCAAACCAAATATTGTGAAGTTGAGCTGACAGAAGACAGCTACAGGGCATTCATGTATGCAGTTAAGAACCATTATTGGTACCAAATGTACATAGATGATTTACCAATATGGGGTAATTATTGTTTTAATTGTATTTTTGGACTAATTTGACCTTTGACCCCTTTCTGTTGTTCCCTGCCAGGGGGATCTTGCAAATTTTAACTTGCAGTATTTTTCTGTGGTTAGATCAGCAGATGAAATCTGCAAAGTTTATTTTGATATATCATTAGAATGCTGCTTTTTAGACTTGCCTTGATTAGAGGTTAATGGCTGATTATTTTTAGCTTCGAGTGCATTGGCCAAAAATCAATGCATGCGTGCTCAGTTTGACGACGAATAGTGGCACAAGCCCCACAGTTGCGAGTGCCAGTATGAGTCTGGTCAAACTGGCGCAAGTGCATTGATTTTTGCCAATGCACTAGAAAATAAAAATATACAGACATTAACCTAATTCATAAACGTTATTACAGCAGGCAATTTTAAAAGAAAAATCTGAATAGGCCAAGGTCATGAAATCCAATGCAGTATGCTAATGTTTCTAACGAAAAAGATGCACATACCCACCCATAAAATGAATTAATCCAACATGGCGCGTAAACGTTCTAAGCACTCTGCGATGCTCATTAACATACGCACCGTCCATTGACAAATATCAATGCATGATTTTTGTCCATTCATATTTCTAATCTCATAATGTTTATGAATGGATTTTGATAACACTTAGAAATTTATGATGATGTACATTCCTACAAACAAATTTGAACTTGTCCTCATCAAGGTCTTTGTAGCCCTATGATTGCAGCATGTAAACGTTGGCATCTCTGCCAAAAGTCAAAGATAGGTTTTAACTCAAGTATGAGAGACATTTCCTCACTTGAGTGCAAGAAGGTCGTAAATGTAATAGCTGCCATTTGTCAGAAATTTCCATCAAACATACTATAATAATGCCAAGTCTTTAGTCAGTGTTTCTTGAAATGGCTTCAGGCAGCACTGTTGCTTGACACAGTCACACTGACTCCAGGAAAGATAAATCGAGAATCATCCTAATACATGGCAGCACACAGATGTATCACATGGCAGCACACAGATGTATCACATGGCAGCTATTGCACTTATGACCTTCTTGCACTCACATGATGATTTAGGTTAAAAAGCTTGCTAAACTTAGAGAATAAAGGTATGAATTTCTTCACAACGAATTGAAATCAAGGCAATACCATTATTTTAAGTGGAAGAACGAGGTCGGAGGCAGAGTTCTTCCACGCAAAAATAATGGTGTCACCGGTTTAAATTTGTCGTAAAGAGAGTACTGGTTCCCAAAATCATACCTTTACTCTCATTCTTAAACAGGTTAATCATTTTAAGATCATCTTAATAACCCAATTTTGAGATTCTTTAATGGCTTAAATACAACAAGAAAGGACTGACACCACCCAGTGACAACAATCGAACAACTCGTTGAACGCAACGATCATATGCGACGAGACGCTTCAACCTAAAAATAACACCAATACAGAGCGGGTACTACCTGGGTTCAATTGTCGAATTGAACCCGGGCATCAGCCAATGAAATTGCTTACATTTCCACAGCTGTTTAAGAATTGAGCATTGTCTGTTAGATTATGAGTGATTCAGTTGTGTAACATCATTTGAGGTGATTTATGGTAATCTCTAAATCCTAATATCAGGCATTGTTGGGGAAGTCGACGAAAGCGGCCAAGATTTCTACATCTGGACGCACAAGAAACTGGACATTGGCTACAATAGCAACCAGATAGTTGATGTCAACTTAACCAGTGAGGTGAAGGTGAAGTTAGAGAAAGGAATCAAGATCCCATTCACATACCAAGTTCAGTGGAAGAGGTCTAGCATGGCCTACAAGAAGAGGTTTGACAAGTATTTGGATCCTAACTTCTTTCAGCACAGGGTGAGTCTGTGGTTGGAAAACAATATTTTAACATCCGGTGCCAAGCTGTAGTGTCATTATTTTCAGTGGTGTCGTCTGTGTGATATGACACGATAGATACATGACGGAGACTAAAAACAATACCTTTATTAAATATTAGACATTTTCTGATTGCGATGAGGGGCAAGACACATGGTTCGAGAACCGCTTTGTTTATGAAAAATACCCCATTGGTAACCAAGTTTGGCACTTAGTTGTGAGGAGCATGGCAACTGGTTTTGGTCTTTGATGCTGTGAGTCCCATGGTCAATTCCTGGTGGGCCACTCCCTGGGATTTAACATAGTACAAACATTCTGTATTTAAACTGTACAAGTGCTATTGATTGATTGGCTAATCAGTTGGGCATGAGCAAATGAACCATGATAGAATTTTTCCTTGGAGGGGATGTTTAGTGCTCCATGCCATGTACAGAGAGTCACATTGTACATCATAGTCAAGTTTTAAAAAAAAAGTAGGATGATTACCCCTGGCTATCCCAACAGCATTTTAGTGAATGGACTCCAATTCTTGGTTTATCCAGGATGTTGTCCAAATACATGTAAATCAAAAACAAAAACGTAAAAGTGTTTTCCAACAAAATTCCAACAAAATTGACTTCACGCACAATAGGATTAGGATCCAGCACTCTTCCCACAATGTATCTCTTGTTGTATTAATGCCATATTTGTTTTCTATTATGTACCTGATATGAGTATTTGGTTAATTCTTGAAACCCTGTCACTTTGTCTTTCAGATTCACTGGTTTTCATCTCAATTCCAATGAAGGCAGGGTAAGTCGTAGGGGTGGGACGGGATAGAGGAGAGGGAGGGAGAGTAAGGGGGAGAGAGAGAGGCCAAGAGAAAAGCAAGGATGAGGACGGGGACGATTATGGTCAGTATGTGTTCATGATAAAAGGCTGGGGGGGGGGGGGGGGTGGTGGGGGGGGTTAGGACATGCCAACCTAACAGCAACAGTAAATTCAAAAATGGCATCAACTTCCGGGTGCTAGTCTGTTTCAAAGACTTAACGGTAGGAGGGTGCTCTTACGCATATCGAATGGTTACACACAGACTTGACTAGAGATTAGGCCTGGTCACGAATATTTAAATCTAAATGACCGTTATTGGGAATTACACTATTTTGCCGCGGGGTTAATCCACTAACCCCGACGGATTTGAAGCCAATAATTTTTTCTTAATTTATCATGATATTACTAAGATCTTTTGAACAAAGGTTTAAGAGATGATTTTTTAATGTCACGGGGACTGAGACTGCCATAGTAAATGCAAGAGCAGTTACCCAAATTACCGTTTGGAAATCCCGATGCCCAAATCGAGCAGATCGTGTCCTACCCCCTGGGGCGGTGGCGCCGCCGAATCTCTAATAGCCTCATCCCCAGAACCCCAGAAGTGGTCAAAATTTTGGTATCAAAAGAAAGCTACTAGTTTCCTTATTTACCTGTGAAATCTTAGGGGTAAATATGTTTTGTTTGGATATGCTATAAGCGATAATGTGCCTCATTTGGCATTTTGGTCAACCAATATTAATTTTGCACAGTACTCAAGATGGAGCTTACAAAATCATGTTTCTAGCTCTTACATCAAAATGTATTGAAGTATCGGCCCAAAACTTTACAGATGGGGTTTTTGGGGTGAAGCAATCCTATCAAATATGAGAACTTTACATACTTAAATCAGACCATCCCCTCTAACCTAACACCCCAAAGTACCACAAAATACCACACTGTGCAACCATCATGGTTGTTTTAGGGTATTATTTGGCAGTTCAGAAGCACACTTCCCATATGTTTGCACACCAGGGTTATAGCTAGGCTACTCCGAGTGCCAGTTGTAAATCTTAAAATTTACTACACTTTGGCACTTAAGGACAACTATAGTGTAATTGCCAATTTATGTGGTAATTTTTCATTTCACTGAAGTCAAGTGCCGGTCGGCAACCTCCCAAATGACCTGTTCTGGTTGGTGGGGTGAAGCTATATCCCTGTTGCACACAAACCATCAGTGACCCCTGAAATTCCCCCGTGGTATTTGGTGGTATTTGGGAGTTGAACAGTTTTAATTTCTATGGTATTTAGGGATTTCTGTGAGGCCATTATTGCGTCTACCATAAAAACTGAAAGTTTGTTTTCCACGGAACTTGATGGGGCATATGTCCAGTGGCCAGCGCTCATATCATTAGATAACCAAAATAGACATAAATCTTAACAAGCACCTTTAATGCATATAAACCCAAAATTTTCAGGGACAGGGTTATAGCTATGCTACTGTGAGTGCCGGTTGTAAATCTTAAAATTTACAATTAATCACACTTAAGGACAGACTATGAGTTTATTTGCCAAATTATGTGGTAATTTTTCATTTCACTGAAGTCAAGTGCCGGTCGGCAACCTCCCAAATGACTGTGCCATTCGGTGGGAGCAAGTGCCAGTCATGGCCGACCGGCGTAGCTATTTCCCTGTTCAGGGGTATTGCTCCCTCGACGCCCACCATGGGCCCTAAGGCAGGCCTCTGGACTTATCCATTTTATGCGGTGAGATGCGACACTGCCCCCCCCAAATGAAAATCCTAGCTATGCCACTGGCAATGCTCTCCTAGTATGCAGATTTCCTGTGGTGAAATGGCAAGTTTGCTAAATTTAACAACTTCATCCCAAACTTTCAAAAGACGCATGGAAGTCAGGTTATTTTAAACCAGTCTTTATTTAATGAAGGTGTATAATAAATTGGGTCAGCCTTAGAGAGCAAACCAACATTGCGACCGCAACCTGGTCAAGGTCACATACCAAGGTCAAGTTGTAAGATTGAAAAGTTGAAGTTCAATTGGAACCAAACTTGGTTTATGGATATCACACAGAAACTCTTTTGCTTATGAGGTCAAAAGGTCATAAATCAAGGTCAAATGACCATTATGTGCTGGTGAGCTTCTGTACCATTGGTGCTTTTGGCCTATAAGCTTTGTTTTTGAGTAGGAAGAAACTAGTCTCGTTCTTGTCCAGTTCTTATGAAAATCGGCAGTTGTGCAAGTAATTATGTGTGCTGAGAAAGTATAAGAATGGATTTTGGAAATTTTGAGTGCACATTTTGTTTTTGAGTATTGTGTGTGTGGATGCCTCAAAATTTTCTCCAATCGGGACAGTTGAGTGCGAGGCTGAGCAAGAAGGCCTCTTTGTTGAATTAGGTGATCTTCTGTGTAAGCATGCTTATTCAATGTGTATGTCATCTTAATGATTAGCTGTCAAATGAGCACTTTTAACCACAATGGGTACACTACAGTGAGATTAAAAATTAACTTGGACAAGAGATACACACATCCCATTTAAGTGCAACAAGCTGCGCGGAGGTTTGGCGCATTTTCGACAAGTACGCGTCCCGTGATGAAACGGGGTTGCGATGTTCCTTCTGGCTCACACAGTCCACGCTCAATTGTGTTCGATTCTGTCCAACAAATTATTAATCGGACCTGTAGTAGGTTAGTAGTAGTAGTAATCCAAAGTTTTAAATCCGTTTTTCCCCTTGACGAGGGTGGCCGGATTCACCTCAGGGTTGTTTTAAAATTAAAAACCAGACTGTGTTATCACATTGTTTTGACTGCAGTGCATACTTGCACACCTTCATTATATAAATCCATCGATGTCATTTTCATCGCCCAATCAGTTCCCCGAGTAGTTGCAGAAGATTTTATACAAAATAAAAAAAACATACAAAGTAGTTTGCAAAAAAAAGGCTTTTCCTTTCCCCTATCGTCATGTACATGGACCTTAAAAAAACGCAAAGCTTTGTAGCAAATGATAGATACCAAGGACCTTAAGCTTCCCTCTTGGCTGGAAAAATTAAATTAGGAAAATATAAAAAAAAATAAACCCAAGAAATCATCCTAGCCCATCTTGAAAATGGGGAAAGATGCACAAAGTTTTTCAAGAACCAGTTTCCAAATGAATTGGTGATACATCTAGTGGTTTTTATGGGGGAGCTTATAGTCAACAATCCCCCTTAAATGGTGATTCATCATGTGATCTAAGCTTGAGTAGAACGATTCCAACTTTACACATGGCCAAATGTCAATATCTAGGTCTTGCTCTGGTGAGCACAATTCAGCTGTAGTGTTTTTCCAATTTCAACTTGACATTACCAACAGTCTTGTAAATGGAAACACAACAGGTGTGCCAATGAAGGTAGATGTACATGCATGACTGCGGTCTTTTGAAACTTTGCCTTAATTAGAAGAAGAAAAGATTGGATTTGTTGTTTTAATTTGTCCATATGTGTTTCTAATTGGATGGGCAGTCCAATAATTTATTAGTAGAGTGCCCAGCACACACTACGATCAAATTATTGGACTGCCTATCCACTATGACACGATATTGCATTGCAAAATCACACAAATTTTGTCTTTTATTCTCATTCTTATTTAGCTTGAATTGCAAAATCCTTGTTTTTATTTAAATTTAATTTTCATTCCCCTACGACAAAAATGAACCAAACCCCGTCTAGCTGCCTGCACTGCATAACTGTTTCTATGCCGTGTGCGTAAACAATTGGAAGTGCACTCCATATAATTCATATAGATAACAGCAACCATGATAATGTATACCTGTACTCTAACTTCTCCCCCACGAATAGAATTGAATATAAAGGCTGGTGTTTTTGTTTGCAATTTCTTGTGCATGTCACTTCTGGTTGTGAAATATTTTCTCTCTCCACTTTGCTTCACTCTCGCCCACGCACTCAACTCACTTGCCCGGGTCTCTATGGTATCCAATGTGCAGAGGTTTTGTGCACCAGTGAAAGATTGTACCCGAATAGTTTTTGGGTAAGCACTGGCCGTGAGCTAGGTAGTTTACTTCTGCATGATCATTTTTTGTTTTCAATCACCTATGTATGATGTTGTTCACAAATCCATATTTCCTCATCCTAGAACCGCTCTTCCCCTCATAATTTTGTTACATTTATTTTATAATATAAATGTTACATTGTGTTGACTTTTGAAGTACTATGAATCGAACCCAAGGTTTCGTGGCCAGTTCTAGGAAACGCAGTTGTGCAGTAATTATGTTGCTGAGAAAGTAATAAAATGGATTTTGTGAAATTTTGAGTGCACTTTTTGTTTTGATTATTGTGTGGTGTGGATGCCGCAAAATTTTCTCCATCGGGACAGTTTTGAGTGTGAGGCGAGCGAAGCAAGCATCTTTGTTAATTAGGTGATCTTCTGTTTAGCATGCTTATTCCAAATTGAATGTCATCTACTGATTAGCTTCCAGTGAGCACTTTTTTACCACAATGGGTACATTCTAACAGTGAGATCAAAATACTTGAACGAGATACGAACACTCCTTTTAAGTGCAACGAAGCGGCGCGGAAGGTGTTGGCGCTTTCTTCGACCAATTACTCGTCGTGAAACGGGGTGCGATGTTCCTTCTTGCTCACCAGTCCACGCTCACTTGTGTTCGATTCTGTCCAACAAATTATTCATCAGACCGGTAAGTAGGTTTATAGTATATTAATCCAAAGTTTTAAAAAAAATCCGTTTTTTTCCCTGATCGAGGGTGGCCCGTAGTCACCTCAGGATTTTGATATGAAAATGTAAAAACAGACGTGGTATCACCATTTGTTTGACTGCAGTGCATACATTATGCACCACGTCATTATATTTCCATCAATGTCATTTTCAATGGTCCAATCATTCCCAGAGTAGTTGGCAGAAGATTTAGCACAAAATAAAAACAAAACATACAAAGTATTTTGCAAAAAAAGACCTTTTCTTCACTATAGCATGACAGGGACTTCTTAAAAATAAAGCAAAAGCTTTGCGAAAGGATGATCCCATAGGACCTAAGCTTCCCTCTTGCTGGAAAAATTAAAAAATTAGGTAAAATATAAAAAAAAATCAACTAAACACATTATCCTAGCCTCTTGAAAATGGGAAAGATGCACAAATTGCATGAGAACCAAGTTTCAAATGAATTGTTGAATAAAATCTAGTGTTTTTTTGGGGGGCTTTATATGACTCCAACATCCCACCGTTAAAATGGTGCTCAATCATATGATCTAAGCTTTGAGTAGAATATCCAACGTTTACACATGGCCAAATGTCAATGCTAAGGTCTGTGCTCTGGTGAAGCACAATTCAGGCTTGTATGTTTTTTTTCCAAATTCAACTTGACAAATTAAACAAAAAAGTATGGTAAAATGGGAAAACACAACCAGGTGCCAATGAAGTATATGTACATGCTGACTGCGGTCTTTGAACTTTGTCCTTTAAAATGAAGAGAATAAACGATGGGATTGGTTGTTTTAATTGTCCAATATGTGTTCTATTCTATTGGATGGGGCAGTCCAATATAATATTTGTAGTAGATGCCAGCTACAGCACTACATAAAAATATTGGACTCTAATCAATATTATGCAATATTGCATTGCAACAAATTTTGTCTTGTATCTCATTCTTATTTAGCGTGAATTGCATAAATCCTGTTTTATCTAAAATTATTTCAATCCCTACTGACAAAATTGAACTCAACCCCTACTAGTTGGATGCACTGCAAAAAAACTGGTGTTATATGCGTGTGCGTAACAATTGGACGTGCACTCCATATAATTCATAATTAGTAAGAGCAAGCAATGATATGTAGGTATACTGTACCTAAACTCCGCCCACTGAATAAGATTGAATATAAAGGCTGGGTGTTTTTGTTTGCCAATTTCTTGTGCATGTCACTTCTGTTGGGAAATTTCTTCCAACTTTTGCTCACTCTCTGCCACGCCAGCTCAACTCACTTGCCCGGGTCTCTATGGTATCCAATGTGCAGATGTTTTGGCACCATTGAAAGAGTGTACCCGAATAGTTTTGGTAAGCACTGGCCGTGAGCTAGGTATTTACTACTTCTGCATGACATTTTTGTGTTGTCATCACCTATGTTGTGTTCCACAAATCCATATCTTCCTCATCCTAGAAACCAGCTCTTCCCCTCATAATTTTGTTACATTTATTTTTTATAATATACATGGTTAGAACAATTGTGTGACTTTTGAGGGAATATAATCGACCCCAGTGTTTTCGTGGCCATTGTGATGGAAAGTTTTTGACCTTCACTTGCTAACTTGCAGTACAAGAACTTGTCAAAAAATCACTGAAGCTGTTCATAGCCAAGCTTATTATTTCCATCAAGTACTTGAGAGTACTATTTGTGTTTTGCTTATCTATTTTTGCTGAAGTAATCAGTTATATGTCAATGGAACAGTAAATTTTGTAATTTCTCAATTTTATGATTACCAGAACGAGATCGTGGCGATAATTATGGATGGAACCAATTGCATGGGGAATGTTTTTTTTTCGGCCAGCCTCCTATCCAAGCTTTTTGCATCTCTCACATCTGTACCCGGTTATCATATACGTTGTGTCAATGGTGTGTGGGATATTGTTTTGCTATCTGGGGACATTTGTACACAGAGTAAGTATAAAAAATATGGTGGTAATGATACTCCCCCCCCAAACAATCCACCAAAAATCCGAACGATATAATTACTGTATTAAAAAGGTATGTAGGTAATGTAGGTGAATTATAATAATAAATGCCAGACATTGTTGTTCGCGTAAAGTGTTTGCTTATTGACCTGTGTCCGTAATGCATTGATAACAAGCATGAATGTAGAAGTTTGGAGAGATTAAAATCCATCTGCTTGGCGCATTCCATTTGAAAGCAAGTTTGAGCACGGTGATGGCCAGTTCAAAACGTTCGGATTTTTTAGGCGTGTATATATAATCCCACTGTTGAGAATAATACTCAAGATAGCAAGCCTCACCGAGTCGTTTATTAACACCTGGTAGCCCATTTACGCTCTAGTGGATAGTCTTTTACTTTACAACACGTCGAATGATGGTAGGTTGGGGTTCCTGAAGCCCTTGCCCCAGACAATGTATTTCCCTAAGAATAATTTGGCCAAACTGTGCAAAATGTCAAGATGACTAAGACATTTTAACAGTGGAAAGAAAAATGACTAAATAAAAGGTTTAATAAGTTAGGGCAAAACCATTTTCATGTGGGCAAAAAAATCAACCATTTTGTTTTGCCCTTTTGTCACCATGATGCTGCAAAATGAACATGGCTACATACATCTTTACTTGTATGAAACGGTTGCATATTTCCCCCTGTTAATTTACCTCCTTCCTATCCAAAGCTTCACGGAGCAAAAGTGCATCATTATTAGTTGGAATAACTTATGTTCTTTGCACATTTGGACACCTATTGGGGAACGGAGGTCCCTATTTTCATTTGGGTTATGATATTTTTATTTACTTAGTGATAGATCATCATGTCAACCAGTTTTGCTGTTTTTTAAGGTAGGTTACCCTTGATGTCAGAAAAAGTTCACATTTTCTCCCATTAACCATTTTCCTCCCTTTTCCATTACCAAATTCCTTAGGCCCAGGAAATTGTTTCTTCCTTCTTTTTATAAAAAAATGTCTCCAAATGTGGTCAACCACAAAATTATTAACAACTCCTTTACAAGCCATTAAATACACATACTTGGCATCTACCATTCAAATTACTGACCAATATTAACAACTCACATTTGTAATCAGATGTTTTTTTGTATATTCTTCAATTAATGAGAAGAGAACATCAAAAAAGACTTTCATAATCCTGGGCACCCACCCCCCCCTAACTTAGTGCAAAATTCCTTTGATACTAATAAGATTTTTTTGTAACAACCAATGCTGATTCCTCTTATGTAAGTCGTTGGATCCCATCCTAATACCACCCGTCCTATTTGTATTGCTGCTACACCCCCTGGAAATGGGCTACTTCGGAGGCGGCTTATATTCAAGAATGGTAGTAAGCTATAGAGGGTGACGCGCAACGTTGAGCACAAAGTAGTGCTGCGACAGTATGCTTACAGACCCTGGTAGGGCTTGTGCTTTCAAAATTTTGCGTTTAAAATCAGTATTATAGGAGGCCATGCTGTAGCTCTGTGGGCATAACTCCTATGCACCTCTAACATGTCAGTAGACCCAGGGGGTGGTTTTGCAAAGACTTGCCATGCAATCATTTGTTGACATTTGCTTTGTCTAATTCGATCAATGACATCCATATATCATATCGAGCAAATACTTCTTTCCTGCTGTTTAGGGTTGCGAACCAATTTAATTATACGTGTGGGCTAAGTGTTGGCTGCCAGCAAGCTGGCAGGACCACTTGTCAAATAATGTTGGTGCATACTGTTAAGTTGTGTACCCCCCAATCTTTGTTTGTGGGTCCTTAGTAGTGAGGTTTTGAAGCCAATGGTTTTGTTACTAAAACTTAACTGCGTGTTTATCTTATATCTTATTGTCTTGAAAATTAATTTCGCATGTTGGGTGTTTTGGATGACTGGGAAAATAATTCATCGTTTTCGTTTGGTGATAAGGTTGTGAAAGCCAAGTTTAGGGTCTAAACAAACAATTTGGTTGAATTTGGTTTGTGACGTGTCCGACGCTCATTTGGATGGGGTGTATTATGAATGGGTATGAAAGAAATTGAGAATAGCTAATTTGATCCCCCTTATCATTGTCCTAGCGCAATGTGTATACAGTTATCCTTGGTTGCATTTGCAATGTTTTGTGCCCATCAGTTGTCCTTGCCAATTGGTTTTTATTTACACCTAGCTAGTAGCTCGGTGTCACAGACTTCACTCACTCTACATCTGGAAGAGGAATATTTTTAAACTACTATATTTACAATTTCAAGTAGGCCTTTTCTTAAGAACCATAATGTTAACTTAAAATATTATGAATATAATCATATCTCATGATTAGAACTCAAGCTTATTAGGCATATACCACAAGCCACTTTCCCCACATTCTTGTGAAATTAAGGGCTGCAAAATTGTTATTCTGGTTTTCATACAAGGCAAAATGAATTGATCTTGATAATGTACTTCTAATTTCAAATTGAACCCTCTAATTGCCACCAAAAAGGCAGCAATTTATAATACCTGCCACATGTATTGATCCAGAGATCTCGATCACTTGAGCACAGTAAGTGTTAACAGTTTACATTACGTTACAACAGTAAACCTGGACACAATTCTTCATCCCAGAGTACCCTTTCAGTATTTTCCACTTGACCCTTGGACTTTTGACGCATACTTGAGTTTCAACTTTTAGACTTTCAACTAGCTGGTTATTTATATATTTCAATCATTTTCACACAGCTTCTTAGGACTCTTAGTTGTGGGAGTTATATTCCTGAAAATTCTTTAGTCAGAAAGGTATGTAGGTCCTACCTTTCCTCAACAACCATTTGTGTATATAACTATGTGAAACATAATTTTTTTTTTGAAACATTATATAAATATAACAAAGAAGTGAATCTCGTGTATTAATGTCACAAACATGATCATGCCCAGACTATTAAATTATTTATCTTATTGATGTGAGTACGTTTGCATATTTGAGGAAAAACACCCTCACATTTAATTAACAGGGGCTTAATGCAATTTTTCAAAAAGTTATGGAGTTCATTGATGAGTTATGTATGTTTAAGTGGTTCTGTTGTTTTTGGTGGTTAATGGATTGAGTTCATTGATGAGTTTATGTTCTTTATAAGTACTTATAATGGAGCTCATCAATGAGTTTTAGAGTTATCTGTTGAATGGAGTTCATTGAATGAGTTATGTTGTTAAAGTCATTTGGGGGAGTTATGGAGTTCATCACCAGTTAAAGAATTTTTTAGAGGTTTTTTTGGTGAGTTGTGGCATTCATTGATGAGTTATGTTTAAGTTTGTGGTGAGTTCTGGATGGAGTTCACCAATTATGAGTTGTTTTTAGAGTTATCCTGTTGGTGAATATGGATAAGTTCATTGTGCGTGTAGCTTTTAGAGTTCTTTTTGGTGGGGTGATCGCGAAGCCGGTGACCGCCTTGTATCTATTAAAAGGCCATTCCTCCACTATTTACCTTTTTAAAGGCAGTCCTTCATCAATTTAGCAATTAAAGGCTTCCTCCATTCCAATTAAATGGCATTCAGCCATTCCTCCATTTGCAAGGCCCATTCCGATCTTTTACCTTGGAAAGGGTAATGCAAATTTATTTAAAATAAAGTGGCCATTCTTCATTTACCAATAAAGGGCATTCCTTCATTTACCAATGACAGGGACATTCCTCCATTTACTAATTATTAAAAGGCTATTCCCCATTTACCAATTAAAGGACCATTCCCATTTAAAGGGGCAATATATGATGTTTTCTGAAAATGTAAGATATAATGGATTAAAGAGGGCCTTATGTAATTTTCAAAAAAATTATGACAGTGAATGTATTTTGTTGCACCATTTGAAGAATATCCACCCCCCGGGTTCATGTGACCTCAAATACTTTTCTACACTCATTGTTTCTATTTTGCCAAAGCATCTTTTTAGTCAGGTACGTTAACAAAAATGAGCGACGCCCGACAAAAGCACTCAATTTTTTTGGTAGCTTCCTAAGGACATAAATAATGAATTTAAAGGGGAGCCAAATATCGGAGATTATGGTAGGCAGCTAGGGGGCGTTTTCAAAATGCCGCCAAATACTCATAGAATGGCCGATTATGGCTATTGTGGTCACCTAGAGCACTAATAAGTTACATTAAAAATATTTCATTTTAATTTTATGTTTATTTTTGCGCATTTACAATATTGAAGTTGTATGTTTTCTTTTTAATCTTGAATTCAAATGGCCGCCAAATTCATCATGACATGAGGTACTGCACTAAAATCATTAGCATTTCGACAGATTGTAGTGCACAAAAAATTTCAAACACACTGATTGTGGGTAAACACATTAAAATGAGTATTGCCTTTATACATATCGTCGCTGGGCGGGAAAAACCTCATATGTACTCCAGAGGTCAAAGCAAACCCTCATATGTAAAAAGTGGGCCCCCAGTGCTAAAACCTCATCTGTGCATTTGGTGACGGGGTCGGTTCTAGCTGATTTCTTCCAAATATGATCAGTAAATCATATGGCACTTTATTCAGATTCTGTTGAAATATTACCTAATATATTTAGAAAGGAACAACCTTTCTAGTGCATGGCATACAGCAAATTATTCGGTTTTTGGTGTCTCTCCGAAAATGTACATATGAGGTTTTGTCATGTACCTTTTTACTACATGGAGTTTTGCTTTTATAGGTCCAATGCGACAGATGAGTTGTTTGTCCCCCCAGCGACGATATGGCTAAGGTGAAAAACATCACAAGTTCTTGTTCCAGTTTCTATGTTTGCACCCCCCTGCCACTGAAACCACATTTAACTCTACACCTGCACTTACAAGTTACACTGCAAGCTTGGATGAACCGGAAGGTAATCCAGATGGGAAATCAATGTTTATTTTCCCCCGCCTGTTTCTACCCCATCCTCATGTGATGGAGTGTGTTGCTCGGGCAATTCACTGGGGTCCAGATACAGCCTGGTAGGTGACACGCTTTTATGTTGTAAGTAGATCATCCTGGGTGGAGAATGTCTCCAGGACTTGTTCTTTTGACAAAACAACTCCTCCTAATTGCCCTCATTGATATCCTCAGGTTACTAGCCTTGCATAAGTAGGGCCTAAATACAAGCGTTCCAATAGCGATTCCTGATCCACTGAAGCAAGGTTGAGTGCCATGTAAGAAATCTTTGGTTACATCAGGGTAACATTCCAGGCTGCCCACGCTGATTTTCTTCCTTACGGACGAGGCTGATGTAGTGTCAGAGCCATTGGAAACTGTGAAATACAGGAAGGGCTAGCGATCTGTTTGACCAGAGCATTGAAGAGTCGTAACATGTAGTATGAAAAATGTTTGCTGGTACCAAAAGCAACCCAGATGTCTGCTGCTGAGGGATGGAAGATAGGGATGATAAAAAGGAGTGGAAAGAGGGAAAGAAAGAGAGGGGGAAGTGGGGAGTAAATGACTTCCCGGGTTTTTTCTCGGTGCAATTTACCAGGAGGATACAAAACAGTGTCCCAGTGGCGTACTTGGCTTGTATAGACCATTTTCTAAAGCATCCTGTAGATGAATTAGTAATTGTGTATCGGCTTCCTCGTGATCGCACTCGGACATTTGGTGGTTGATACCTGTGCCGACTATAGAAGTGCCAGATGTAATGAAGATCTCTTTCCCACTTGGGCAATCCATGTTGAAACCTTGTTATGAGAGGAATGCAGAGAGTTCTTGCTGTGTTAGTGGAGTCACACAGAAATCTTTCCAGTTCCGGGTATCTTATTGCGAAAATCAACTTCCGGCGAATGCCTCTGCCTCTGCCTCGCTTTTCACGTGTGGACTCTTTGATACTGCTATTGGGGTGTAGGTATCCCATACAACATCAACGTCGTCCGAATTCTCTAATTGCCTTATGTAGGCACAAGATACATTTTCACATATTAGCTGTGGCAAGAAGATGTTCTACGGGCGGCGCATCACAGTACTTTAACATCAAAGGTATATGGAGGATCGTTCTGGTCCTTCTGCTCCACTTCTTAAGAAGATCAGATTTAAAGGAAAGGGGATCTTGCGCCATCAGATAATGATGGCGGGTATGGGCCTTCTTGTGTTCGAATAATGCGCTCAATCACCCTCTCGATGTTCTACGATATAGAGTCGGAGAAAAGTGCAACATCATCCCTGAGCATTACAATCTTCTCGGTCTGCTTTGGTGCATTCTTCAAGGAACATTTGAAGAGAGGGAGACATTTTTTTCCGATTGTTCTGAATAGACTGTTTACGGTCTACAATAACAGTCTTGCAGTAATTGATTTATTGCTCCTTGCCCAAAGATTCCATTGAGCGACTATGGCTGACTACCTACTCATCCATAACATTGCGGGTTGTCCAAGGTAAGGAGTTCAGGAGTGTCATCTACGAATTGATTCCCCATATCACTGATGCGGAGTCAAAGCTAATCTTGTTGTTGGCATTTTTCTGTTTATCGAAACCTTCTTCATGTTGTAACATCTCCTCTCCAGCCGAACATGTATTTCGTTTTTGAACTCTTTAAGGAGTCGTGCTGCTCCGGACCTGCTACCATCCATTTTCTAAAAGCAGATGGATTTTGATTAGTCCATTGCACCATCACACGCTTGACTAGAACAGTATTTGTTCGTGAGCCTGTGGTATCGGCAATTGATTAATAACCTATTCGTGTCTTCTGAACAGTCCAGTTGCCATTCTCTTCAAACTCACAACGAATAGATGAGGGAAGGCTCTGCTGTCACGATGTGGTATGGGTAACCATCGGCAAAGTCTGGTGATCGGAGCAAAAACACATGAACAATAGCCCTGTTGAGTGCTTCACTATAAGGAAAGTTTTTGTTCACGATGAGGCCTTCAAATGAGCCCATGACATCCATGTTGAGGATGGTGTCCCAATATTGAAATGTTGGACTCTTGGTAAGCATATCTTGTCTCCATAATCCTCACTACAAACCTTCTGTCTGCATAGTGTCTTGAATCCTCTTGTAGCTAGATAAGCCAGTACCCTGATTAATGGCCTTGTCCTTGTTCTGGTAGTTCCACCACGCCACATTCACCTTGTCTAGTTCCATTTTTTATAGAGACGAATCCCATGCTCCACCCGGCTTTCTCTCTGATTCTTGTAGATGACTCTCTACTATCGCATGTTATGTGGAGCCTCTTGAACAATACACTGGTTGTTGCGAAGGCACAGCTTGACAGCTGTATATTTTGTCCAGGTAGTGTGGGTTCAGCGCCTACTAGATGAGGGAGCTGCGTGCATTCCTGGTTAGCCGTGTCGGAGCTGAACACACCCAGATTGGCAGTGCCATGAAAAGAATCTGGCGGGAGTACTTGGATTGTGTCTATGTTGTCTAGGACCCAACATACCAGTCCTGACGTAGTTTCTGGGGAAAGAGACCACAACACCCTTTTCCTCAAAATCATTGCAGACAGCAATAGCAAGCTGGGGTTCAACCTGCAGACCCCGAGCATAGCTTACACTGAGACCAAAGTCATAAAACGGGTGATCAACATCTTTTGTGTGTGTGTATGAATATTATTTCCTATATAGCAATGCAGTACTAATTGGTGGCTCATCATGGTCTGTTGAATGACGAGACGTTGCTGCAGCTGATGATCTTTCTTAAGTTGAAAAGGATAAGTTTGGGAAATAGTGAGACATGCCTGATAATCTAGTACTTGTTGGTCCTGTCTAATTGGCTCCGTTAACATCGGTGATACAGAGATCTAAGGTTGATCAGCAGTTGACTCCTGTTGACACATAGAAGAAAGGAACCATGAAGTGGAATCCCTTGAAATTGTAAAGGTCCTTGCAGATAATTCTGGCGGCTTTATCAAGGATAAGTGCATCACCTTCGTAATCGCATGTAAATGCCCCCCTTAATTAATCCTGCATCCTGTTCACAGCTGTTGTGAAAGTCTCATTTATTACGACAAAACAAGATCAACCACAAATATCAACGTCGACAACTTTTGACAACTGATTTGGAGCATTTATACAGTACACATCCTGGTAAATTTTTGAAATTTCATTTGGGCAAATAATTACTTTTTCATAAAAATCTACTTTTTGGGCCCCAACATCTTTCCTATGGGAAATAGGCACAAGGGCCTAGAACATACAGATGATGACCTTTTGATCCTATATGAGCAAGATTCCCGGCAATGGATTTTTCCTGAATTTTGCCGTGTACTAGCTCTTTCATGTCCTACTTTATATCAGTTGTCAAAATTGTGTCGCTATTGGTTTAAATTGCTCTAAAAATAAAAGAGACAATTTTGATGGGGTCAACCTGTGGGTTTGGTAGCAAGTACCTTTTTTTTCCCATCAATCTGTCTTAATTGAGCCTGCGGGATGTCAATTCTTGTTTTTTGAAACGGACCCTGTGTTATCTCTTTTTGATAGCCCCGCATATCTTGCAAGTGCCTTCTATCAGATGATCCTTGGTGACTCACATGTATTTGGTATGAGCCTCAGACAACTATTATCGCTATTAACTACTAACAGATAAGCTCGGTAATGACTCTTTAAATGACTCTTTCAACCCCAACTACGCCATTTTACATGATTTTGACGGCCTTTTTGAAAACGCCCGCCTACAGATGATGAACCTTGTGACTCACAGATACTTGTACGACCTCAGACACTAAATCACTATTAACACTAGCACCTGCCTGCTAAGACTCTTAAAATGCTCTTGGGTTATCCACCCATAGAAGCCATTTTAACGTGATTTTGGCGGCCATTTTGAAAACGCCCTCTATCTACCTACAGAGTGCCCGATATTGGGCTCCCTTCCAATGTGATAGTAAAGGGCCTAAGGAGTGCACAAAAAGTTGACGCTTTGTCCGACCTGTCCGCATATCATGAAAAATTGTTGTTAACGACCGGCCTATTTGATGTCCACCGTGAATATCTTATTTGTTCAAAAACTGTCTGCCAACCAATAACTTGTCGTAGGTGTCTCATGCATTGCTTCTCCCAGATATCATTCCACTTCTCCCATACACATGGTTCCTATGTCTTCATTGAATGCTCTCTTTTTAAAATTGACCTCATTGAAAGTTTAGTTCAATTGGAACCATCGATCTAGATATAAACCAAGAGGGCAATGCGTGTGTTATTGAATAGGCCAGCAACTTAACCAATTTCTCTCCCACCTCGGCGTGCCATCCTTCTTGTTTCGCAAGCCAGCGCGTGTTCATCGCTGTTACTGCACAAGCACACGCACCCACAGTCTGGGTGTCACTCGTTAATGTTTCAGTGGTTTGCATTTCCCCAGTGTTCCATTGTCTGATCGCCCGATTTTTCTGCAATAATTAGCGAAACCCATCGATGGAATAAAACCATCCTCTAAAAAGTTCCTTCCAATTCCTAATGCACAAAACGTCTAGGGATGAACCCTGTTAATTTTGCGCATGAAATATTTGAGTCAGAGTAACAGCATTTGGCATCATTTGTTGTTGTTTTCACTTTAAAATATGAGAATGTACATGACTCGCATGGTTTCATAAATATGCTTAAAGTTGCAACGAGAGAATTTTGAGGCACCCCAAAATATCGCGTCATCATGGTATTATATAGATTAAGAACACTCAAATAAGATTTTACTTTGTACTTGGCTACAGAATGTCTTAAAAAGCGAAAAAACTGATTTTGATTTGCGCATATTTCAATGTAAAACATAGGCTAATTTCGTATTTGCTCCTATACTAAATTAAAAATTCCACAATTTTTGTACCAAAGAAACCTTCTCAAGCTTAATCCTTTCAGATGTGGGGTTTATTTTTGTTGGAAGCTTTACATCAGGACAGAAAATCAGTAATTTCGATTTTTGTAGGGACCCCTTATATGTAATCTCTCGTTGCACTTTAAGTCACTTTCCAATACGAGACGTATACACCAATCCGCCGGCGCGACTAAACTTGATGGCAGCCAGATGAAATCGCATTGCTGCGTTCACCTACGTTTTACACCGCAACGCCATCCTTTACTGTTGCTACCAAAACTCAATTGTAAATTTTGCCAGTTTTTAACCACAAATGGAAACTCCCCAGAGAAGGGTAGATCTGGCAGTAACATGTGCTGGTTAAAAACTTCAGATATGGAAGAAATCAGCGTGCAAAACACATCCCCTTTCATGAAAGAATGCCCATGTCCTAGAACCATTCGCACTGCATCCTTTTTGGTCGGCAACGACATGGCAATTGACGCAATGGATTGCAAATCCTTAATCTCAATCACTTGATCCTAAGCCTCATAGTGTGGTAAGATTTCTGTCGTGTTTCCCCTCTATCTCTACATACAAAACAGTTCCTGGTTTGCCTTGTACATTCTAAAAATAAACTATTGAAAACAGCGTGTTTTCGTGAACTGCTGATTAACGTAATCAGAATATTGCAGTTGCTAGATATCGATCTACCCAACGTTCATTAACAGCGTTTGAAATAACGGTGGTTCCGTTGCCCCGGACAACCAATTGAGCAGCGGACAACCAAAAATGATACTACAGGTTGTCCGACGGACCACCATAAACTTTAGCCTGGCGCAGGCCCACGTAAAAGATTATCATTTCACTTATTTATATTTCACAGCAGTTGTTTCAAAATACGGACCAATCAAAAATTTTGGCGGACAACCAAAATGCAACGTGGTTGTCCGTGGGGCAACCACACGTTTTCCCCTTAATTCGGAGCTGGTCAAGTAAATTCTACTTCATGAGCTAGCATCATAACAGGAGAATGTTCTCGATCAATACGTGTCAACAATTCGGGTAATCCCACATCATGTCAGTGCATTACGGTGCACGTTAGTTAAACGTTGAGGGACTGAAACAGTTTTACTGAAGTTCGCAGTTGGATCGGTTATCTTTTTATCCCCCGGGTTTAAAAGCAGAAGGGGATTATGCTATCAGTCAATTAAGGCGTCGGCGGCGTCCAAAACAATCTTGTGAACGCAATTACATGAGACCCATAAGGGTTATGGTGATAACTTGGAGGGGTGGGATCGACTGCCATGCCCCTCATCTGATTAGATTATGGGCGTGGCATAGCTAATTAGGTACCTAATTGCATAATTAATGAGTTTAATTGTGGGTATTTCCAACACAATCTTGTGAACGTGATAGCATGAGACCCATAAGGGTATATGTTGATGTAACTTGGTGGGTGGGATCGGACGCCATGCCCTTCATCTGATTAGGGTATGGGCGTGGCATATGTATTAGGTTACTAATTTGCATAATTAATAGTTAATTTGGTTATTTTACCCAAAAAGCTTGTGAACAAACTATCTGAAGATCCATAAGTCGATTTGATGAACCTTGAATGAGAGGGGTGGGTAATCATGTACTCTCGTGCTGACTAGGTTAAGGTGGGTTTGTCCCGGGTTTGGGGGTTTGTCCGGGTTTAAGGGGGGTTGTCTCAGCTTTAAAGACAACTATCAGTGATTTTGCTAAACTCAGCAAATCAAAAAATCACCAAACCTCAGATTTTAGCAGTGACGGAACAGTACATTTATCCTACATACCCTGCAAATGTAGGACCAGAGCAACCTAATAAGGACAGAGTCGGCGATTTTTATTCATTACTGTCCAACATGACACTTACTACAACACGTACTGAATGGAGACTCGTAACGTGGAACACTGCCGTTTTTCTTCCTTTTCGTTCAATTCTACAGTGGAAAGGTAACTTATGAGAATTCTACAGACTTATCCTTCACTTTGAAGCTCTATTCCTGCAATTCAATTATATTTCAATCACTGATAGGTCTTTAAGGGGGTTTGTTTGGGGTTTAAGGGGGAATTGTTGGGGTTTAAGGTGGTTGTCTGGGTTTTACGGGGGTTGTCCGGGTTTAATGGGGTTGTCTGGACTTAAGGGGATTGTTGGTTTTAAGGTGGGTTGTCCGGGTTTAAAGGGTTGGCCGGGTTTAAGGGGGGTTGTCTGGGCTTAAGGGGGCTTGTTGTGGGTTAAGTGGGTTGCACGAGTTTTAAGTGGGGTTGTCCAGGTTTAAGGGGGGTGTCCGGGTTGGTTAACGGGGGGTTGTCGGGTTTAAGGGGGGTTGTCCAGATTTTAAGGGGGGTTGTTGGGGTTTAAGGGGATTTTGGGCCTGGGTTTAAGGTGGGTTGTCTGGGTATAAGGGGGTTGTCCGGGTTAAAAGGGGTTGTCCGGGTTAAAAGGGGTTGTCCGGGTTAAGGGTGGTTGTCTTAAGGGGATTGTTGGGTTTAAGGTGGGTTGCCGGGTTTAAGGGGGTTTGTCCGGTTTTTTAAAGGGGGTTGTCACGGTTTAAGGGGGGTTGTCTGGCTTAAGGGGGCTTGTTGTGGGTGAGGGGTTTGCCACGAGTTAGGGGGTTTTCCAGGTTTAGGGGGGTTTGTTGGGTTAAGGGGATTTTTGGGTTAAGGGGGGTTTTGGAGTGTTAAGTGTTTTTGGGACACATAATACAGTATGCATGCGCAGACGTGCACGCGTATGCGCGCATGTGCGTCTGCATTGCGCGGACGTTTGCACCTGGTTGTTCGGGGTTTAAGGGGGTGGTGTCTTGGAGGCTTAAGGGGGGGATTGTTGGGGTAAGGTGGGCTGTCCGGGTTTAAAGGGGGTTGTCGGGTGTAAGGGGGAGGTTGTATGGGCTTAAGGGGGCTTGTGATGGTTAAGGGGGGTTGCACGAATTTTAAGGGGGGTTGCCCAGGTTTAAGGGTTGTGGGGTTTAAGGGGTTTTTTGGTTTAGGGGGGTATTTGCGGCTGATTATTTGAAATTTGTAAACCGCTCCGCCAGGGGGATTTAGCGGTTCGAGAGCCGCGACATGTATTTTTTATTTTGCAAGTATTCCTTCACATTTTTTAAAACAAAGATAGCCCCGGAACATTCTGCTCCAATTGTTGGACTCCAAATTATGAAATAACGTGATGTTCAGAAACAATCTAACGGACTGTTGTTTTTAACTCGCGGTCCAAAACCCGAGAATCGACTCGCCATGTTTGGCTCTGGTGCATGGCGAGCCGTCCATGCCCCGGTCGTCTCATCTTCTAGGTCAAGCCAAGTTTGAAGCCAAAATAAGGTACAATAATGTCCTGATTTAAGATTTTTAACCATTAAAACAAATGAATATATATGAAAATTGCAAATAACCGTGACATTTGATAGTATTTTCTTCTGTATGAAAATATCCCAGTAAGGTAAAACTCCGTGTGCACGGCACTCCGGTTTGTGGTTGTTTTCATCGACTGGCTTGTCAATTTTCCCTACAAAATGATCAAAATAAACTGAAATTTCTTAGCTGATCAAGAAGTAAAGGCCACTGTAATCACAATCTGTCAATGCCATTTTCACAATCAGTGGGTGTACTTTCAGTTTTGA